>JAQQSY010002346.1:0-13738 GCA_028646535.1 Procyon lotor
CATCAAGGCTCTCTTTGGGGCTCTACCTTCAGCTACCAGAAATCCTTTGCCCCCTCCCCTCGTGCACAAAGAAATGCCTTGGAGTTAACACCCTCCTCCCACCGGAGGCAGGTCAGTGATTGGCAGTGTTAAAGTAGCCACCATGCCATGGGGTGGGAAAATTCTGAGGCACATATTATGTACCAGATTCCCCATGGGTTCAGGCTAAAGCTACCTTCTGCACAATTGTGAGATCACACACCTGTTTGGTTTCCTCCCCTCCTGCCCTACTTTTTCTACTGGCTCACCCTCCCTAGAAATACTTGTTTAATACATTATGACTTACACATGAACTGTGCTCTTGTACACTGCATACTCTCCCCATGTTTTGTCACTCTAAGATAGGTCAGACCTGCTCCTGGGACCCCGATTGACATCTTCCTGCAGGGTGTGCCTGGCCAGGGCTCTGTTCTAGAGAACAGGGTGCAAATTTCCTTCAGTGATAAGAATGCCCATCATCTCCTTCACATGCCAGGAACTATGCAAGAACTGCATGCCTGGAAAAAATGTCACCACATGGGGTGACACAAAACTGCCAAAGATCACCCAAAATCTTCCCAGAAGAAAGCATGAGAAGAAACTACAAGGGACACCAATCTGTGACAGATATTTTGGGGAAAAAATTTCAGGTGTATAAAAATATTGAAGAAACTGATAAATTATAAGGAAAAATAACAAAATAAAAATCATGACAACACGCAGGAATGACTGCTATTAACATTTTGGTATACATGTTTAGACTTTTATATACACATAGGCAAATTTAACTTTAAAATTAGAGTAGACTTTTTTTATAATCTTTCATTTAATCATAAATGCTAACCACAGAGTTAGCATTTGTGAGGCTATTAAGTAACTTACAAAGTAGTTTTACTCATTTTATTTATTGTATTTCACAAGTATTTCGCATTTGTTCCATTATTAAATAAACAGGGAGAACTTTTGCTATCAAAGGGTTGTTAGTTTCTGAAAAGCAATGACTTTAGGGGACTAGTCTCTATTCAAATAAGGCCAATATTATTCAAAATAATCTTTGGGGGAGAACGCCTGAGTGGTTCAGTCGGTTAAGCATCTGACTTTTAGCTTCAGGCTCAGGTCATGATGTC
Source organism: Procyon lotor (assembly GCA_028646535.1). Classification (NCBI taxonomy): domain Eukaryota; kingdom Metazoa; phylum Chordata; class Mammalia; order Carnivora; family Procyonidae; genus Procyon; species Procyon lotor. The sequence goes on from JAQQSY010002346.1 coordinate 1,146, forward strand.
AGGGTCATGAGACAGAGCCCCACATCGAGCTCCACATTCAGCGGGGAGTCTGCTTGAGATTCTCTCTCCCTTTCCCTGTGCCCCTCCCTCACCCAACCCCAGACTTGTGCATGTGAGCTCTCTCTCAAATAAATAAATAAATAAATAAATAAATAAAAAATAAATAAATCTTTTAAAAAATCTTCGTTTGTAAAATTTACCCTAGAGCCTATGATACTTCTTTTCACCAAAATGACAGGACTTTCCATATGCTTAAATGTTTAAAATCAATCAGTGCCAATTGTTTGACAAAGCAGAGGAGAAATGGTTAAAAGTTTCTATATTTAAAATTAAAATGTGGCAAGAAGACTACTAAGGTGGATGCTCAGAAGGAAGCCTGTGCAGCAACGAGATCCATGCCTTGTGGAAGGACCACATGTAGGGCAAGTGAGCATTCCACACACAGAAGAATTGAAAGGATATCAGATTTAGATTTCTATTCAGATTTGGATTTCTATTTTGTTGCATTCATTTTTTAAAAAATAGTGGTCTCATTATTTCCAGGATATGTTTACAGGATATGATTTCGATTTTTGTTTCTTCTCTAGTCTGGGCCTCTGCTCCAACTCTTGCCTATGCTTGGAATATCCCATGCCCCAGTCAAGACTTCTCAGACCCCTCCAGTCTGAATCTACCCATTCTGGACAGAATGCAGAGCCCCTGCTGTGCTGGTCCCTATCAGAGCGGCAGACCACAAGAAAACCCTACCCATTCCATCTTTGTTAGCCCCACTGTGCCCAGCGCAGTGCTCTTCTCAGAGTCAAAACTTGAAATGCTAAACTGGAAAGTCCTGCCCCCATATTACTCAGGAGAGAAACTGAAGCTTATACAGCTGGTCCCTTTCCCTCTGCCAGCACTCTGCTGATGGAGCATGGCACCTCAAGATGAGGCATGTGGCATTCACCCCAGACTCTGGCTTTTCAAAACTGTTTCCTTGCCTCTTCCAGCTTTGAGAGGCAACCTCCTTGCCCATCTTCAAAGGTAGTAAGGCAGGAATGGGGTTTTGAGCTCTTCCCCTGTGCCTGTCTTCTATAGTCACATCTTCTGAACTCCCCATTTCTGCCTTCCTCTTCCACTTTTAAGGACTCTTGTGATTATATTGAGCACCCACAAACACCTTCCCAGAGAAAACGGACCAAAAGGCATGTCATGAAATGTGATGGGTACTTGCCTATCAATACTCAATTGATACTTCACTCGTCGAGTATCTATTGAGCATTTACTCTATGCCCATCAGCATACTTAGATGGTAAGACACAATTAGAAACAAAAGAGGTGTAGGGTGAAAACTACCGGATTTATCCAAGACAAAGGTTTCCGGGGATGCAGGATCTTCAGGGCTAAAACTGAGACAGTCCCAGAGAAACTGGCATAATGACACACTCTAGGTCCAGCCTCTGCCCTGAACAGTTTATAACCCAGTGCAGGACATGAACAAAATGCCATTGAGCATACTTCCCCAGTGGCCATATGTGATTTAAAGGGGAAAGGGAAGGGTGAGATAGAGATGAATAAAACGGGTGGCATGCCCTCCTCTGCAAGCACCCCTTTTGGATAACAATGATTGTACCCAAACACATGGCAGAGGCAAGCTAAGTGCTACACACATGATCTTTAAAGCTCACAAAAGCCCCATGAAGTGAGGATAGTTATTGCCCACAGCTTGCAGACAATAGAAACCAAGAGAAATAACTTGTCCAAACATCACAAAACTACTGTTTTACATTAGGTTCCCCAGAAACAGACCCTGACACAAGGAATCATGAGCAAGCAGTTTATTAAGGAAATGCTCTCAGGGGAAATGAGAAGCTATCGAGATTTAGGAGACCATTCTAGAGACGGTGCTTTCTCTTGTTCCCAAAGGAAACTCCAAGGTGTAAGTTACCCCTCAGTTTCTCCCAAAAGGAGTGGGGTTCATTCTTGCACACCCTGAGCTGGCTGGCTATGGATCATTCTGGGAGCATATAAAACTACCACATGTTTCCGACTCTCTCTGCCATACAGTCAAAGTGGCTTCTGCTCAGGAACTGGCCACCAAACAAGAATCACATACTTGGGACTGTCGAAAATGGAAGCACATCAAGGCTGGGAGAGAGAACACGGACACAGAGAAGGCAGCCAAGGTGTTCTGCGTGGAGTATCAGCAGCCTCCCCATCTCTGCAGCCAGTAAGAAGTAAAGCAGTAGTGAAGTTCCAAAGCAAGGTTGTTAAGCTTCTCTTCCACCCCATCACCTTTCACATTCTTATGAATTTCCTTAAAACCTAAAATTTACGGGTTTCTTTTTTCCAGATTTTTTGTCTTTTGCAGGAATATTTCTATTCACCAGGATTGCTGCCATAAATATTAAAACTCCAAGTGTGCTGCCATTCAAAGTCAACTGTCAGAGTAGCAGCGTGGCATGTAGGTAATTTACCAGTTTCCTTCTGACACTTGACTTGCTAATAACAGAGAACTAATTAGCATATCACTGATAAGATTATGAAGATTAACTACAGCTCTTTGGATCTCAGTGATTTTCCAAGTGGCTTTTAGGCATCAGAACCCGGTTAGAATTTCCTTATACACACAGGTTGTACTTACACCAGTGCCTTTGTGTAAATGGGAGCCTAGGAGGCAGTATTGTGTCTTTTCAGAATTATTATAGGAATGCTAACTTCTAATGTCAAACATCAGAAGGCCTTCTTATTCACTGCAAATGTGATGTTATAGTGTGACCTTGGCTCTTTACTATCTCAGAGAACAGATCCTTTATGGGTTCCAGATGGGAAGTGTAAAGTTAATAACCCCTTCTAGACTAACACCCATATGTTTTCCATGCCCGGCAGAGATGTACTTTGTTCATAGTATCATTTATTTAAATGAAATTAACATATAAATGATGACAGATTGTTGTTTCCAAAATTTGTGCTAGACATAGCAAAAAAGGAAGTATTTAATATAGGCATCAAAAAAGTCTGAAAGAAGAAATGGGTCATCCAAATGATGATGATTAAAGATCATCAACCTCGTAATTGTGTGTGTGTGTGTGCACGAGGTGTGCACTATAAGTATGTTTGGAACAAGCCATTTTCATGCCCAAAAAATAAACAAGCACAAAAATCACGGTTCAAACCTGTCAAATATATAGGTGCTTTGTACTTGTGGTTTGACCACAAGTAACAGGGATCCACAATGGTGACTGAAACAAGAAAGAAATTCATTTTTCTCAGACATAAAATAAAAATTTGCTCCATAAATTCCTTACAGCTCACTGATCAGCTGCCTCTAAGCTGTGGCCCTGGTCTTCATGATCCAAGATGGCAAACCATATTCCCTTTTCAATCAGGAGGCTGAGTCAGTTGTCTTTGAAGGAAGGATCCACAAAGTCGCCCCCACACTTCGGATTGTGTCTTATTGGCTTGACCTGGTCACAAGCCCATGCCCAACCCCACAGGAGGCTGGGGAATGTAGTCTTTTACATGAGTAGCCACGGGCCCTGCTAAAAATGGGGGGTATATTACTGTGGACAAGGGGTGAATGGATCTCAGGGAATAAAAACATTCTCTGTCATAAACATTTATGGTAATCTCAAAGATATGAATATGGCTAATTTCAATAAGGGCTATTTCTGTTTCCTCTTTAAATCCAGAGAGAATGGCTTTTATCCCTCAGCTTGCTTATTTCAGAGTTAGAATTAAATCTGGGGCCAATTCTTAATTACCATGTTGAATGAAGTCCTTTTGGAACATTTGAAATCAATCTGTGGCAACACCAGGTCCTTTTGGCAGGACCCAATTCCGTAATGGATTGTTTTCTTGCTTCAGGGACAGAGAGCCTCCTCACCCAAGGCCATGCCTTTTCTTCCAGGATCCCTACATGCAGCAACGTATCCGCAAGGGGCTGATGCCCATTTGGTGATTATAAACTTTAAGGAGAATGTGCTGTATGGAGGAGAATGAGCTCCATCTTGGCTCTGGCATATTCTGGCAGTGTGATGCTGGCAGAGTCGATTTCCTCCTTGCTAACATCAAGATAACAACCCTTGTTTCAAAGGTTGTTGAATTAAATAAACTAATGTGGGTTAAACTGCCAGCTTTTCAATGCCTCTCTGCCTACTTCATGTATGCCCCAAGCTAGAGTAGAATTTATTCCTAAATAAAGGGTCAAGGACATGGCTTTGGCTTTCTTATTGAACTTTGCAAAGTTCAGGGAATTCTCCAATATTCTCAGGAATATTCAAAACAGTCTCACTACACTGAGGGCTCTGATGTTTCTTGTAGTGGCCAACTTTTTTCTGTAGTTAATAGCCACACTAACTATGTTTAGTTTTTGACCTTAGGTGGCTACTCCAATTGCTTCCAAGTAGTGGATCATTTTCCCACCTTTTCCTCTAGGCCCAGAAATTCTGATCCAGTCAGAAAACATAACAAAACAAAAAACAGAGACTTAATGTATTTATTCTCAGAACATCAGTTGAATCACTGATGCAAAATCTGAGGTAGCAGGTTAGAGTAGTGGTTCTCAAAGTGAGGTTCATGGACCAGGAGGATTAGTGTCAGCTGGAAACTTGCCAGAAATGTAAATTCTTGAGCCCCAATATGAATCATAAACTCTGAGAACAGGATTCAACAATCTGTTTTAACCAACTGTCAACAGGAATCCTATAAAATTTGAGAATCACTGCTCAAGAGGAACCCAAAGGACATGGACCGGAGAGCCTTCCTTGAGAATCTTGCACTAGTCTTAAATCCCCCCACCTATCCCATATACAGTCAGCATTTGGAGGCTTACCTTGACACAGGCAGGTTTTCCAGTGTTGGTCCTGTGCCTTTGGAAAAACAAAACAAAACAAAACAACTAAACATTTGTGAAAATACTAGACTTGGCCAATCCTTCCCTACTTGTTCTCTCCAGTAAAAAAAAAAAAAATGGTTGATAAACTTTTAAGCCACATGACCTGGAAAAGGTTCCAGCTGCTGACGGTGGATCTGACCACTCCGCAGGCAATAAAGGGCTGGCTAACCTGCCTTTATTTGCTTTCTGCTCAAGATAAACATTTATCACTGGGTGTATTGATTAACACCATATCACTTCCCTCCTTACACTTTCACAAAGGGAGCAGGCTCCCCTTGGGAACACAAACCTTTGTGGGGCTCAAGACGGCATGTGTTCCTGTGGCTGGGAAGCACTAGGGGCTACAGGAAATTGTGGGACCCCCTCTGCCAAGAAGAAGCCAGTCACCATATTCCAGAGCTGGTTTAAGTATCCATGATGCTCTTTGGGGAGCCAATCAGGGAACAAAATAGTTGCTAGAGAGAGGGATGTGGAATCCACCATACAATGCATAAAGGCTGTAGGAAGTAGCATTTCCCAAGTGCAGAATCCCTACTGATAATGTCTATATTTTTCATGGCCTGGAAAATAAGCTGCAAATAAACCTTCCATTTTTTGAAGTTCTGCTTTGTTTTTGTATTTTTGTTTTTGTTTTTCTATTTTTGCCAATAATGGAAAGGCAGGGCTAGGGAGAGACCAACAATATCGACTTGACTTGCAATTTACAAAAGATGTATTAATGAGTAACTATGGTGTGAGAGTGTTTTAATATTTGAGGCTGCCTCAGTTCCCATCTAAAAGTCTGTGCATAAATAAAATTTATTTATAAATTATAAATAGATGGATATGTATTGATGTATTGATTCACCACCAACTCTCTGATCTTCTGTTTTTCTGTTTATATCCAATTCCTGTAGCTAATAATGTGATTTTTGATCCTATATAACAGGTGAATTAAATCATCTCTATTTTAAAACCATGATTATGCATCCTGAGAAGGATATTTTAGCTAAACGTAGTCTAAAGTGGTTAATTCATAACTAGTTACATACTGTGACTAACCTGACCTGACCTGTTTTCCATACAAATTATTGTGACATTTAATTTAATAGTTTCTTATTTTGCTATTTTGGTTCTGGAGAGAACCTTGGTGGTCCGTTTATTCTTTAAGGGAACTAATGTATAAGCAAGGCTTTGGAGCTGTACCTATGAGTTCCTGGAGAGCCAATGATTAGGATCATTGGCTAAAATTGCTTCTTCATGTTTTTCTGCAGGTATATTCTGGCTTAAAAACTTAAAAGTCACCCTTGTTAAAAACTGGGCACAAGTTTTGTTTTGGTTTTTTTTCTACCTTTAATTTTGCAATAATTATAGATTCACATGCCTTGTAAGAACTAATACAAAGAGATTCCATGTATTTCTTAGCCAATGGTAACACCTTGTAAAATTATTGTATAATATCACAACTAGGATATTGACATTGAGAGCATCAAGATTAAAACATTTGCTTCACCACAAAGCTCCCTCATGTTGTCCTTTTACAGGTAAACTCATATCTTTCTCATCTTACCCTTCACTCCTGGAAACTGCTAATTTGTCCTCTGCTTCCATAACCTATATTTTGTCATTTCAAGAATGTTTTATAACTGGACGAACACATTTTGCAATTTTTGGAGATTTAACTTTTTCCCTTCAATATAATTCTCTGGAATTCATTCAGGTTATTGCATGTGTCAATATTTTGCTCCTTTTTATTGGTGAGTGGTATTCCATGATCTGGATGTACCACATTATATTTAACAATTCACTCACTGAAGGATATCAAAGTTGTTTCAGTTTGGGCCTGTTATGAATACTGTTGCCATAACTATTTATGCACAGATTTTTGTGTGAGCTGAAATAATCATCATAAGTCTTCACTGCTCTGGGATAATGTTTAGGAGTGCAACTGCTGTCATATGGTAGTAGTGTCTTTTGTTCTGAAAGAAACCAGTGAATTGTTTCCCACACTGGCTGTGGCATTTTACCTTCCCACCAGAAACACGAAAGGGATTCAGTTTCTTTGCGTCCTACCCAGTTCTTGGTATTGTGACTATTCCTTATTGTGGTTTCAAATTTCATTTCTCTAATGGATTACGATTTCCCTAATCCCTAATTAATTTCCATGTGATTATTTGCAATCTGTATATCTTCTTCCATGAAATGTCTCTTCATGCCCATTTTTAAATAGGATTGTATGGCTTTTTGCCATTGAGTTTTGAGAATTTTTAACATATTCTATATACTAGTCCTCTTTGGATAAATGGTTGGCAAGTATTTCCTTCCAGTCTGTGGCTTCTTTCATCCTCTGAATAGGGTCTTCCACAAAGCAAAATTTTTAATTTTGATGAAGTCTAATTTCTAAAATTTTTCTTTTATGGATCAAGTGTTTGATGTCAAGTCTAAGAACTTTTTTTTTCATCATAAATGTTTTCTTCTAAAAATTTTATAGTTTTACATTTGCATTTAAACCTATAATCCATTTTGAGTTAATTTTTGTCTAAGGTTTGATATTTAAGGTTCATATTTTGCTGATAGATATCCAATTACCTTATTGAAAAGACTATCTTTGCTCCACTGAGAGACTTTTGCAACTTTGTCAAAACTCTTTTGGGCAAATTTATGGTGGGTTTATTTCAGATTCTTGATTCTGTTCCATTGATCCATGTGTCTATCCCTCTGCCAGTTCCACACAGTATTGATTACTGTAGCTACAAATAAGTCTTAAGGTCCAATCGAATGTTTCCATCCACTTTCTTCTTCTTTTTCAAAATTGTTTAAGCTATGTTGGTTCCCTTTGCCTTTCCATACAAATGTTAGAAGGATCTTGCTAATACTTAATCAAATTTTTGCTGGAATTTTGATAGGAATTTCACTAAACCTGTATGTGAATTTGGGGAGAATTGACATCCTGACCATACTGGGTTTTCCAATCCATGAACAGAGTGTGTATTCTTCATTTATTTAGATTTTCATTAGTTTCTTTCAACAGAATTATATAGTCATCAGCATATAAGCCCAGTATATGTTTTGTTAGATTTATACCTAAGCAGTTATTTTTTGAACAATTAAAAGTGGTCTTACATTTTGTTGTCCACTTGCTCATTGTTAGTGCATAAAAATCCAATTAGTTTTTGTGTTTCTCTTGTATCCTACAAACTTGCTAAATTCATTTATTAGTTCCAATAGATTTTTTTTTTTTTTGGTAGATTTTTTTGGGATTTTCTGTGTTGGCAAGCATGTCACCTCCAATAGAAACAGTTTTCTTTCTTTCTTTCTAATGTGTATGCCTTTTATTTATTCTCCCTGCCTTATTGCATGTCCTAGAGATTCCAGCACTGTGTTGGAATTCCAGCCTCTCAGGGGAAAACAGTCTTTCATCAATACGTATAATGTTATATGTGGGTTTATGTAAGTGGTCTTTGTCATGTTGAGGATGTATTCCTTTATTCTGAAAATTTTTGTCATTAATTGGTGTTGAATTTATCATAGCTTTTTCTGTGTAGATTGATATAATCATGTGATTTTTCCTCTGTTGATTATTAGTATGGTTAATGACATTCACTGATTTTCAAACTGAACCAGCCTCGCATCTCTGGAATATATCCAATTTGGTCATGGTATATAATTATTTTTATATATTACTGTATTCTGTTCTAATGCTTTAAAGATGGGTGTGTGTGTATCTGTGTATATCTCTCTGTGTGTGGTCTGTGTGTCTATATTTGGGAGGGATACTAAGCTAAAGTTTTCTTTTGCAATGTGTTTGGTTTTGGTGTCAGTGTAATACTAGCTTTATAAAATGAATTGGGAAATGTTTCTTTTGTCTTCTGGAAGAGATCGTTCAGAGTTAGTGTTAATTTTTCTTTACGTATTTGGAAGCATTTTCCAGTGAAACCAGCTGGGACCAGAGACTTCTTTTGAGGGGTGTTATTAAATTACCAGTTGAATTTACTTCATAGTCATAGGGCTATTCAAATATCTATTTCGTATTGGGTGAATTGTATAGTTTGTGATTTTCAATAAATGTATCCAATTCAGTTGTCAATGCCAGTGATGTTGAGCATTTTTTCATGTGCCTGTTGGCCATTTGGATGTCCTCTTGCAGAAATGTCTGTTCATATCTTCTGCCCATTTCTTGATCAGATTATTTGTTCTTTGGGTGCTGAGTTTGAGAAGTTCTTTATAGATTTTGGATACTAGCCCTTTATCTGATATGTCATTTGTGAATATCTTCTCCCATTCTGTCAGTTGTCTTTTGGTTTTGTTGACTGTTTCCTTTGCTGTGCAAAAGCTTTTGATCTTGATGAAGTCCCAATAGTTCATTTTTCCCTTGCTTCCCTTGCCTTTGGGGATGTTTCTAGGAAGAAGTTGCTGCGGCTGAGGTCGAAGAGGTTGCTACCTGTGTTCTCCTCCAGGATTTTGATGGAGTCCTGTCTCACATTGAGGTCTTTGATCCATTTTGAGTCTATTTTTGTGTGCGGTGTAAGGAAATGGTCCAGTTTCATTCTTCTGCATGTGGCTGTCCAGTTTTCCGAACATCATTTGTTGAAGAGACTCTCTTATTTCCACTGGATATTCTTTCCTGCCTTGTTGAAGATCAGTTGACCATAGAGTTGGGAGTCCATTTCTGGGCTCTCTATTCTATTCCATTGATCTATGTGTCTATTTTTGTGCCAGTACCACACTGTCTTAATTATTATAGCTTTGTAATAGAGCTTAAAGTCAGGAATTGTGATGCCGCCGACTTTGGTTTTCTTTTTCAACATTCCTCTAGCTATTCATGGTCTTTTCTGGTTCCATATAAATTTTAGGATTATTTGTTCCATTTCTTTGAAATAAATGGATGGTATTTTGATGGGAATTGCATTAAATGTGTAGATTGCTTTAGGTAGTATAGACATTTTCACAATATTTGTTCTCCAATCCATGGGCATGGAAGGTTTTTCCATTTCTCTGTGTCTTCCTCAATTTCTTTCATGAGCACTTTGTAGTAGTTTTCTGAGTAAAGATTCTTTGCCCCTTTGGTTAGGTTTATTCCTAGGTATCTTATGGTTTTGGGTGCAATTGTAAATGGGATAGACTCCTTAATTTCTCTTTCTTCTGTCTTGCTGTTGGTGTATAGAAATGCAACTGATTTCTGTGCATTGATTTTATATCCTGACACTTGACTGAATTCCTGCGTGAGTTCTAGCAGTCTTGGAGTGGAGTCTTTGGGTTTTCCACATAAAGTATCAGATCATCTGCAAAGAGTGAGAGTTTGATTTCTTCTTTGCCTATCTGGATGCCTTTGATTTCTTTTTGTTCTCCGATTGCTGAGGCTAGGACTTCTAGTACTATGTTGAATAGCAATGGAGATAGTGGTCATCCCTGCCGTGTTCCTGATCTCAGGGGAAAAGCTCTGAGCTTTTCCTGATATATTCTCTGTGGGTTTTTCATAGATGGCCTTGATGATGTTGAGGAATGTACCCTCTATGCCTACACTGTGAAGAGTTTTGATCAAGAAGGGATGCTTTTTCAGCATCAATAGAGTATCATATGGTACTTCTTCTTTCTTTTATTAATGTATTGTATCACATTGATTGATTTGCAGATGTTGAACCAACCTTGCATCCAAGGAATAAATCCCACTTGATCGTGATGAATAATCCTTTTAATGTACTCTTGGATCCTATTGGCTAGTATTTTGGTGAGATTTTTACATCGGTGTTCATCAAGGATATTGGTCTGTAATTTTCCTTTTTGATGGGGTCTTTGGTTTTGGGAAAGATAATGCTGGCCTCATAAAATGAATTTGGAAGTTTCCTTTCCATTTCTATTTTTTGGAATAATTTCTGAAGAATAGGTATTAATTCTTCTTTAAATTTTTGGTAGAATTCCTCTGGGAAGCCATCTGGCCCTGGGCTTTTGTTTGTTGGGAGATTTTTGATGACTGCTTCAATCTTCTTCCTGGTTATGGGTCTGTTCAGGTTTTCTATTTCTTCCTGGTTCAGTTTTGGTAGTTTGTGTGTCTCTAGGAATGCATCCATTTCTTCCAGATTGTCTAATTTGCTGGCATATAGTTGCTCATAATATGTTCTTATAGTTGTTTGTATTTCTTTGGTGTTGGTTGTGATTTCTCCTCTTTCATTCATGATGGTATTAATTTGGGTCCTTTCTCCTTTCTTTTGGTTAAGTCTGGCCAAGGGTTTATCAATTTTATTAATTCTTTCAAAGAATCAGCTCCTGGTTTCGTTGATCTGTTCTACTGTTCTTTTGGTTTCTATTTCATTGATTTCTGCTCTGAACTTTATTATTTTTCTTCTGCTGCTGGGTTTGGGCTTTCTTTGTTGTTCTTTCTCCAGCTTCTTTAGGTGTAGCATTAGGTTGTGTATTTGAGAACTTTCTTGTTTCTTGAAAAAGGCTTGTATTGCTATATACTTTCCTCTCAGGACTGCCTTTGCTGTGTCCCAAAGATTTTGAACAGTTGTGTTTTCATTTTCATTTGTTTCCATGAATTTTTTAAATTCTTCCTTAATTTCCTGGTGATCCCTTTCGTTCTTTAGTAGGATGCTCTTTAGCCTCCATGTATTTGAGTTCTTTCCAACCTTCCTCTTGTGATTGAGTTCTGGTTTCATGGCATTGTGGTCTGAAAATATGCAGGGAATGATCCCAGTCTTTTGGTAGTGATTGAGACCCGATTCGTGTCCCAAGACGTGATCTATTCTGAAGAACGTTCCATGTGCACTCGAGAAGAATGTGTATTCTGTTGCTTTGGGATGGAATGTTCTGAATATATCTGTGATGTCCATCTGGTCCAGTGAGTCCTTTAGAAGCTTTATTTCCCTGTTGATCTTTTGCTTAGATGATCTGTCCCTGTCGGTGAGGGGGGTGTTAAAGTCCCCTACTATTATTGTATTGTTGTTGATGTGTTTCTTCGACTTTGTTATTATTTGGTTTATATAATTGGCTGCTCCCTTGTTAGGGGCATAGATATTTACAATTGCTAGATCTTCTTTTTGGACAGTGCCTTTAAGTATGATATAGTGTCCTTGCTCATCTCTTATTACAGTCTTTGGCTTAAAATCTAATTTATCTGAAATAAGTATTGCCACCCCAGCTTTCTTTTGTTGTCCATTAGCATGGTAAATTGTTTTCCACCCCCTCACTTTAAATCTGAAGGTGTCTTTGGGTCTAAGATGAGTTTCTTGTAGATAGCATATGGATGGGTCTTGTTTTTTTATCCATTTTGATACTCTGTGTCTTTTGATTGGGGCATTTAGCCCATTTACATTCAGGGTAACTATTGACAGATATGAATTTAATGCCATTTTATTGCCTGTAAGCTGACAGTTAACTGTATATTGTCTCTGTTCCTTTCTGGTCTATGTTCCTTTTAGGGTCTCTCTTTACTTAGAGGACCCCTTTCAATATTTCCTGTAGGGCTGGTTTGGTGTTTGCAAATTCTTTCAGTTTTTGTTTGTCCTGGAAGCTTTTTATCTCTCCATTTTCAGTGACAGCCTAGCTGGATATAGTATTCTTGGCTGCATATTTTTTTCGTTTAGTGCTCTGAATATATCATGCCAGTTCTTTCTGGCCTGCCAGGTCTCTGTGGATAGGTCTGCTGTCAATCTTGCCTTTGTATGTTACAGACTTCTTGTCCTGAGCTGCTTTCAGGATTTTCTCTTTGTCACTGAGACTTGTAAGTTTTACTATTAGATGA
>JAQQSY010002347.1:0-13738 GCA_028646535.1 Procyon lotor
CTATGGGTTTGGAAGGAGGGGAGGGGAGGGGAGGGGAGGGGAGGGGAGAGGGAGGGAGGGAGGGAGGGAGGGAGGGAGGGAGGGAGGGAGGAAGGAAGGAAGGAAGGAAGGAAGGAAGGAAGGAAGGAAGGAAGGAAGGAAGGAAGGAAGGAAGGAAGGGAAAATACGTGTTATATAAGTTACAGATTTATTATATCAAATTAGTTTATTGTGACCAAAAGGAAAATGTACTAAATATTAAGAATGCAATTTACAGGTTATGTCTTTGAATTGCATGTTTGAAGTTCTATTATCCAGTTTCTTAGGCAACAGATGAAAGAAACTTAAACAGCCCAGTGTCATGTAACCTTTCAGAGCATTTTGCTTTATGGTTTTATCATAGCTGCTTTTTTCTCCCCATGAATACAGAAGAGGCCTTCAAAATAAATTGCTGTCAAATAAGCAATGTGATATTTTGTGTTCTGGTTTTTTGAAGAAATCTTTACTCAGTTCTGTGCTATATCTAAAGATGTAGACTATTGTAAAATAAGAAGTGATTTGTGGCACACTTCAATGAGATTTAATAATTGAGAATTGTTTGCATAAAGACTCCGGAAAAGGGTGGAAATGGAGCGGAGCATTATCTTAAAGCGGCAGCAGTCACCGAGATCGTCAAGGTGGGCTCAAAGGGGGACCAGTCTCTCGCGACATCGCCGCACACAGCCTGCCTGCCGGCGCCCAGGAGCAAAGACAGGTGCTGTGCTAGAGAGGGGGTGGCAGGAGGGACGCAGAGAGGGGCAAGCTGGGAACGCTCAGAGCTGCAGAGGCTCTTCCAGGGTTGAAGGTTACACTTACTTGCTTTTTTATGTATTTAAACTGTGGTTTGGGTGCAAGCCACTTAACCTCTCCAAATGTCATTGTCTCCAGCTGCAAAGTGTTACCCTCCATCCTAAGTCTACAGTAAGGGTTAAATTAAACAGAGTAACCATATTACTACTTTCAGGGGAGGTGTTGGGGTTCAGGGAGGAGCTGGTCTACAGAGTCTGACTTTGGAACCCCCTCTGTCTGCCACTTACTCCCTGACAGACTCGGGAGGCTTGAGTGTCTTTCTCCATAAACGCAAGAGCGACAACCTGCGTAGGCGATCATGGGAACTGCAGGAATCAATGCATGCGAAGGACACCCGCCCAGGGCCATCCATAAAGAAAGTGTTCCTGCCACTATTACCATAATGATTGATTTTATACTCACAAATTTAACAAGTTATTTTTGACTTTTAACTTATTATGACGCCTGAATATCATTTGTCTTTTACTCTCCCACATTTAATCAATTTCTCAATTGCCCTTGTTTTAAAATTATCTCCTCTCTGCATACTTAGATTTTAACGTGAACTTGGTTGAGATTAACCAGATGCTGACCTAGCCATTCAGGAAGAATAATTTACAGGCCTCCCCTGCAATTAAATCGCGGCATATGGCTGGGTTCAGGCCAGTAAAATTTGGATAGATGAGAGGTTCCAGGGGCCCTCTGGGGGGGCTGTGTTGGCAATGGTGACATCACAGGACAGAAGGAGCCTGGACACCTGAGCCACAGCCTGCAGGAGAGCCTCCCAGGACAGCTCTTTCCAGCTTTGACTGGACGCGGCATGCCCCAGAAAGACACTTTTATTGGGCTGAAACACTTAAATGCCATGGTTTGTTTTCATCACTTCACAGCCCGCCTGCACATCACTCCAGCCATCAAGCAGAAGTGAGAGTCTGCATGAGTAGGGAGGAAAGGTGCCAGAAAGACCACAGGGGGAGTCAGCAGGATACAGGAGAGCTGAGGGGGAACGCAGTGAAGGAGAGGGGCGACCACGGGGGCCCGGCCTCAGGTGCCTGCACGTGCAGAGCTTGATGCAAGGGTTTGCACGACGAACTCAGATCCAATTCATTCGAATGAAGCCCTTACCCGGATTGAATTAAGCGTTGTATCATGAAATCTCAGACCCAGCACTGACTTTTATGAGTAAGTAAAACATGGCACAGTGGAAAGGAGTGTTTGGAGAGAGGAAACATGGAAGGAGAGAAGCGCCTGCCTGAGAAGAAGGGAGTGCAGTGGAAGCAGAGGCGACGGGGCAGAAAAGATGTCCGGGCAGGAGGCGGCTTCATCTCCTTGGATCCTTCTGCTCCGCTTGGATCCTTCTGCTCCACTTGGATCCTTCTGCTCTGCAGCCGTGAAAAGAAGGCCGCAGAGAAGCACCATGGTTTTCCTTGAGCTAAATCTCCAGTTTACAGCTTAGAAGGGGACTTCCCCACACCCACGAAAGCGCGCCCTCCCCACCAGCTCTGTGACCCACCACCTACAGAGAAAAAGGAATGACCCAAACTCTTAACCCACCCGGGCTTAAAAACCGGATTTTGTCAAGTAATTTCTCCATAAAAGTTCAGGACCACATCTCCCAATGGACTGCTCACAAATGCAGGATTTACAAAGAGATGTTTTCTTTAATTTTGTACATACCCACGGAAGCAACTCTTCGATGAGCAGCCCCGTGAGCTGAACCCCGGGCAGGTGCACATAATAAATGCATGGACCTGGGCCAGCACTAATCATTACTAATGCCGCCATCGGTAACCATTACGGAAAATCACAAAGGTCCCCTTGTGGGCACACGGCAGAGGCAGAGGGGCCGCGGAGTCCACCGGCAGGAGCGGGCTTGGAGCAGCGACAGTGGCCCATTCCCTCCTGAATGACCTGACCATTAATGAGTGTGTCGCCCTCGGAAGCTACCAGCCACTCACCAGTCAACCATCAGCTCTTGGGCGGTCTTGATCCATACGCAGTGTTTAAGGCTTCAGACTCACTGAAATGCAGTTTCTGAAGGTTTCTGGAGGTATGTCTTGGTAAATGGTAACTTCCGAAACGCTGCCTGAAGCCTTCACAGCAGGAAGAGCACAGCTGGCCTCTCCCTTTCAGAGGGCTCAGGCTTTATTATCTCAACAATACCCCCAAAGCACCTCACAAGTCTGGGAGAAGAATTTCAAAACAGCAAGCAATTTTCCGCCAAAATCTACCCCAATCGAGGCAGTTCTCCCTGCTCAGAACTTGTTTACTCAACAGGGGCCACAATGAGTAACTGACATTAGACGCGAAAAATAAATTAAATTAGATTTTGCCTTTGCTCTTCGGGGAGCACCACCCATAAATAAAATGCTGCACACCCAGCCGTGTCCCTTTAGAACATGTGTGAACACACTGCAGCCTGTTCAGTGAGAGGTTGTGTTTGTTCTCACCAAAAGAACCCTCTCTCTCATCTCCCCTCCATCCCTTCTTCCTTCCTTTGACAGAGACACAGCGAGACAGGGAACACAAGCAGAGGGAGTGGGAGAGGGGGAAGCAGGCTTCCCGCCGAGCAGGGAGCCTGATGCGGGGCTCGATCCCAAGACCCTGGGATCATGATCTGATCTGAAGGCAGACCCTTAACTGACTGAGCCACCCAGGAGCCCCTGAACTCCAAAATTCTTTTTTTTTTTTAAACTATAACCAAAATTCTATTCTTCCACACTGTTTTTTACCTTCATTTTATTAATTTTTCTTTTTCCCCTAGTTTTAGCGAGGTCTTAATTGACAATTAAGAAATGTACATAGTTAGGTTTTATGATGTGATTTTTTTAAAGGTGTACGATGTGATAATTTAATATACTTAGCACTGTGAAAGAATCACCGCAACCAAGTTAATTAACACATCCCTCATTTTACATAGCTACCTTTCCTGCATGTGTGGTGAGGATATTTAAGATCTACTCTCTTAGCAAATTTCAAGTATACAATACAGTATTAACTACAGGCACATTACCTCTCCAGAACTTAGAACTGAAAACATGTAAACTCAGACCATCATCTCCCCATTTCCTGCACCTTCCATCCGCTGGAAACCACCATTGTACTCCTGGCTCCTAAGAGTTTGACTCTTTTAGATTTCATACATAAGTGACATCACGCAGTGTGATTTATTTCTGTGTCTGGCTTATTTCACTTAGCATGATGTCCTCCAGGTTCGTCTGTGTTGTCGCAAATGACAGAATTTTATTTTTTATGGCTGAATAATATTCTACTGTGTGTATATACACAACTTCTACAGTTGATGGACACTAGGGTTGTTTCCATATCTTGACTATTGTGAATAATGCTGCAGTGAACATGGGAGTGCAGACAGCTCTCCAAGATCCTCATGTTATTTCCTTTATTGATTTTATTGGATAGATTCCCAGAAGTGGGGCTGTTGGATCATAGAGTCATCCTATTTTTAATTTTTTAAGGAATCTCTATACTGCTTTCTATAGCAGTTGCACCAATTTAAGTCCCCACCAACGATGTACAAGAAATTCTTAAATGGCCCCAAGGCCCTATGTGATCTGGGCCCTGCCTACCCCTCGGGGCCTCACCCCGCTGGCTTGCATCACATACAAACCTCCAGCCACATGGCAAGATGGCCACCACCTTGCTAGACGTTCCTTTCCTGCTTCTGCTCACTTGGCCCTTGCTCTCTTCAGAGACACCTTCCCTTACATCTCATTCTTTTGCTTTCCATATGGGTATATACTTCTCATTCCCAGTACCTGTCACAGTGAGCATTCGTGCAAGTGTTTTGTCATTAGTGCAGTATCTTTCCCTACCACTCAAAACATACACACACATGTTAAATCTACAAGCTCGACGAAGACAAGGACAGTCTGTGTTGTGTCCCGTTTCACGCCCATTGAACCGCACAGTGCCTGGGACTTAGTAGGCACTCAATAAATACTTGCTGATTCTGAATGAAAATGGTACCCTATTCTGACACAGGCAAAGGAGGGAAGAGAGAATTTCAGAATGGGTCTTCCTTTTAAAGATCTCTCTTTAATAGTTTATAACGTTTGCCCTTCTTTTTTTCATTAAGATATTAATTCTTCATGACTAGATTCCACCCAGAGATGTTCCTTTTGAAGCTGGGAGAAGAAGAAGATGGGGGGGGGGGGAAATCCTCTCGTAATGTTTGTATTTTGTGAAATCTGAAATGGTCCAGAGTCTAAAACAACTCCTGACTTCATCTTGAGTTCAAGCACTTGAAAGAGAAGTTCATTTATAAAACATCGTATCTCCCTGGTCATTCACTGAATATTTACAAGTACCAGTCACTTCACTAGGAGGGAAGTTAACGCAGGAAAGTAAGTGTGACAGGGAAAATTAAAATGAGTTTCCACAGCCTCTTTGCTCCTCCCTCCCCCATCTTCGCCCCCTTGGTCGCGCTCGCCATCCAACATGTTAGACAGCCCATTCTTGGGTCTTTTAAAATCAGGCTTGCTTGAATTATACAAGAAAGGAAAATGGATGGAAACCTAAGAGATACAAGGCTTGCTTTGGGCCGAGTCTGAGCAGGTTTTGGGAGAGGGGTGTGGCAACGGGCAAGAAAAGATGTTAAGTTCTGTCTTTTACTTAGGAATCAAACACTTTTTGCCTTTTTCAAGAGACTGAGTAAAGATTTAAAATTATTTAAAATTCCATTTGGATTTCGAACACGTATGTCTATGTATCCATCAGAGGTGGGTTTTGCTTCCACTCAAACTCAGCATCCCTAAGTTACATAAGCTAGAGAGAGCCACACAAGGGCGTTCACTCGCAAATGTCGCAAGTGACAGTACCCAGCAAGTACGCAATCCGGATTTTTAGAATTTCCCAATCTGCCTAAAATACGAAC
Organism: Procyon lotor; assembly: GCA_028646535.1. Taxonomy (NCBI): domain Eukaryota; kingdom Metazoa; phylum Chordata; class Mammalia; order Carnivora; family Procyonidae; genus Procyon; species Procyon lotor. Next base: position 5,702 of record JAQQSY010002347.1, read on the forward strand.
AGTCATTAATTCGATCAGGTGCTCTGCATATCTCCGTGTCTGAGAGCTGGAACAGGAGATAAGAGGAAGAAGGCAAAGATTAAATAGATACTGTCTTTCAGGGGCTTCCCACACTGTTAGGAAAGGCACGTCACATTTCCAAAGGATTGGCAAAATGTATACTCTACAAGCTTTCTTTAATTCTCAAAGTTCACGGGAAAGGACTGATACAATGAACTAGAATCACTGAGATTAAGTTTCCTCAAAGCAGATTTAACTTGAAAACAATGGACAGGATTTAAGTAGGTAGAGGGAGGAGGTGATGCACCAGCAGGGGAACCCCCGGGGAGGAGCCGAGCGGCCAGCACGGTTCGACCAGCCTCTGCAAAGGCTCCTGTAGAATGGGTAAGAACTATGCGCCATGATCTCAGGTTAAGGAAGAGAACAGAGCACGCAGGGAGAGCACCTAACAAGCTTTCCAGTCCAGCTTCTGAGCAAGGGAGCACAGAGAGGAACCACAGATTTGGCAAATTTTGTTCGTTAAACCAGACCACTAATTCCCAGAGTCCAGCCTGTGGCCCAGCAGGGACCCTCAGGTTCGTCCTGGGGGTTACCAAACTGACTTCAGAATTAGGTTCCTTCGTCTTTTGTAATGTGCCACTGATGACTCAGTCCACAGCTGTTCACCTAGGTCTCAGGATACTGTGATTTTCACGCCTAGGGCTGCCCAGGGGACACCTGTCCTGGGGTAATTATTAACAATGCCCCCTTTCTCCCTCCAAATTGTCCATTTTGGATGACATGCAACATGGTCACCTTAGTTACGGATTTTTCAATACTGATCTATAAAGTTGTTTCTCAATGTCATTAAACTTTGGTATTGTATTAGGGCTCTCTAGGGAAACGGAATCAATAGGATACATGCATAGGAAGAGATTTATTATAAGAAGCTGCATCGCTTGATTATGGGGCCTAAGTCCCACAGTCTGGCAACTGCAAGCTGGAGGCCCTGGAAAGCCAGTGGTGAGTCCAAAGGCCCGAGGGCCAAGGAAGCTGCTAGAAAAGATGGATACCCCCGCTCAAGCAATCAGGCAGGAAAATGACCCTCAGTGGATGGATGACCTCCACCCTCACTGGAGAAGAAAATTTTCTTGACTGAGTCCACCAATTCAAAATTGGTTTCTGGAGGTCATCCAGAAACATCCTCACAGCCCCACCTAGAAATAATAGGAGTTAGCCACATATCTGGGCATCCCGTGATCCAGTTACATTGACTCATACGATTATCCATCAGGGAGACTCAGAGACTAAGAGGGGTAGCTTCAGGAGAGGGCTGAAGGTCTGGATTCGGTATGTTAGGAAGGGGTCCCACTGTCCCTCAGATGCTCGCCAACCGGGCAAAACCTCTTCTGCACAGGGACCTACAGAGAGCTGGTGTTTTGGGAAAATATTCAGTCATACGATTAGTTTGTTATCAACAACCTCCTGACCTGGTGTGGCTTTAATAGTGAAATGCCATTTCTTGCACTTCAATATTAAATCGTCTCTAGCTTGGCTTTTTTCTTTTGTTTTGTTTTGTTTTATTGGTTCTTTTTTTTCTAGCTTAGCTTCTGATGAAAACCTACACTCATCGAATTGTTTGTGGAAGCCCACGGTGCTGGCAGCGTCAGTCAGCCCATTAGTGCTCGGGTGCAGACCTTAAGCACCGTGTATGTGCAGTTGAAACAGGAACCGCTCGCACTCCTGCTGCTCAGGCAAATCTGTATGGAACCCCGACACCCCCCAGGTGCCTGAACATTGACGCTTCATCATCGTCAGTGAAATCTGTTCCAAGAGGACCTGTGGAAGGGTGGAGGGTTTTTATCATGGTGTTTTGCTGTAAGTAGGCAGAAACAGTGTCACCAGTGTCACCGGACCAGACGGAGGACACAGGGGCAGTGGGAAGATCATGGTGGCGGGTACTTTGGCAGAAGATAAGAGGTGAGGCCCCCAATATGGGGTCATGGCAGTGGACAGAAGGAGCGTCTAAGTGTTCCAGAACCTCGGAAAAATGGCAGCTGGCCACTCACAGTCAGGAATTTTTGACAAAATTCAAATTTGAGCCTATAATTTTTTTTAACATATCTACAATGGCTCTATCCCAAGTCACTGCTTCCAGACTACTGTAACTGGCATTCAAACTGATTCTTCTTCATTCTCCAATTTTCCTGACTTGTCTTTATAGAATTTATGAGAATGTTAATAAAAAAAATAAGTTGGCTCTCTAATCAAGAACCTTCTCTGACAATTTAAACACTTTTAAAACCAAGATAAAGGAAATAGTTGTGGATTTTTTGGTTTTGGGTTTTTTTTTTTTATTATTATTATTACATTAATAGTAGGTGGCTTTTTTTTCATTGCTCCCAGTTCCCACACCACTAGGTGTGGTGCTCCATGCAATACGTGCCCTCCTTAATACCCACCACCAAGCTCGCCCAACCCCCCACCCCATCCCCTCCAAAACCCTCAGTTTGAGAACATAGTCCACAGTCTCTCATGCTTCATCTCTCCCTCCGACTTCCTCCAATTCACCTTTCTTTCCTTCATCTATTGTCTTCTATGTTATTCCTTATGCTCCACAAGTGAGACCATATGATAACTGACTTACTCTGCTTGACTTATTTCACTCAGCAGAATCTCTTCCAGTCCCGTCCATGTTGATACAAAAGTTGGGTATTCATCCTTTCTGACGGAGGCATAATATTCCATTGTATATATGGACCATATCTTCTTTATCCATTCATCCTATTGAAGGGCATCTTGACTCTTTCCATAGTTTGGCGATTGTGGCCATTGCTGCTATGAACATGGGGGTACTTGTGGCCCTTCTTTTCACTACATCTGTATCTTTGGGGTAAATACCCAGTAGTATAATTGCAGGGTCCTAGGGTAGTTCTATTTTTAACTTTTTAAGGAATCTCTCACTGTTTTCCAAAGTGGCTGCAACAACTTGCATTCCCACCTTGTTGTTGTTTTTTAGAACAAAAAATGCAATCAAATGCTTAGGTTAGTTCCCTGTCTGAAAGCCTTTTTATGTAGGTAAAGTTTTATTTTATTATTTGTACCCAACAATTTCCACCAAAGAATATTCCTTGGTTTTCACTGAGGAAAAAGAACATGTTTGCTGTTTACAAAAGGGCTTTAAAAATATTAATGAGTTCTTAAAGTTGATCCAAAAAGTCAGCAATTAGTATATTTTTTAATTCAACTACTAAAAGTTGATTTTTTTATGCCTGAATACTAGATGGTCAATAAACTACTAAAAGAAGTATTGGCATCACAGATTTTTTAAAAAAGATTTTATTTATTTTTTAGAGAGAAAGTGAGCATGAGGGGGGATGGGCACAGGGAGAGGGGGAAGCAGACTCCCCACTGAGCAGGAGCCTAATGTGGGGTCTGATCCCAGGCCCCTGAGATTATGACCTGAGCTGAAGGTAGATGCTTAACCAATTGAGCCGCCCGGGCGCCCTTGGCTTCACAAATGTTTAAAATATGACCCACATTTTCAGAGAAATTTTGCTGATTGCAAACAGATCTATAAAAATAACCTCATTCACCCTATTTGCTACTGATCAAACAAAGTCTTGTATTCACAACATTTTGAACTCCCATACTTTATAGGTCAACAAGCACTGAAATTTAATAGAAAACCAACACCAGCCAAGCAAAGTGAGGGATATAGCATAATCATTGAAGGCAAATGAGCAAATCATTAAAACACTTTGATCTTATTAAAACTTAATAATACTAGGGGCAAACAGCTTCCTGTGTCCTACCTTCTGGAGATTAAATCAGCCTTATTTTGCTGCATACACACACACACACACACACACACACACACACACACACACACTCTCTCTCTCACACACACACACTCCTTTCTTCCTCTTCCGTCTAGCTTTCTCTCAGTGATAAAACAGGCTCCAGCAAGAGACATCAAGAATAGGAACTATGTGAGTGTAGAGTGAGCTCACACATCTATACAGTCATTCAAAGAAACACTGGCATTCAGATCACACCCATGGACAGATAACCGGCTGCCAGAGAGAATGCAAGCATGTGGGGTCATAAAGCAGCAAAGAGTGTTCTAGGTTTGGGGCCCTGGGTGACTCAGTGGGTTACAGCCTCTGCCTTCGGCTCAGGTCATGATCTCAGGGTCCTGGGATGGAGCCCCACATCGGGTTCTCTGCTCAGCGGGGAGCCTGCTTCCCCCTCTCTCTCTGCCTGCCTCTCCGCCTACTTGTGATCTCTCTCTCTCTAATACATAAATAAAATCTTTAAAAAAAAAAAGTGTTTTAGGTTTCCACTATGATTTAATCCGCTTCTCTGTAGTCTCCTGCACGTTTTGTTCCCTCTGAGAGCAAGTCCCCCCAACCTCTGCCAGATTCCAGGACAAAACCAGGGCCGCAAACCCTCGAGGCGGGGAGCTGGGAAGCCAGTCCAAGCCATCAGGCCAGCAATGACACATGAGCTAAGAGCTCCTGTCAGCGCCCGGGGTTGGTGTCACTCATCCTCTCTGGTCAGGAGGCAGGGATCCAGGGGCAAGCTCGCCAGAATGTGACCAGAACCCCCTGAGTGATGAACACCTCTCCAGCAAGGCCCTCGCAACAATCCCCGGCACGGAACTGCTGAAATATTCAGGAAGGTTAACAGCCAGATGCCCTGAGGAGTTAATAACAGAGCTTGAAAGCCTTTCTCGAGCTACATTTCCAACTCAGAGTCAGGTCGGCTTGTCAGTAATTAAAAGTCTCACTTGGTAGAAGCCTTTATAAAATGAATTGTTAATCTCAGTCAGCGCTACGGAGTAAGTATTCTACTTTCAAAACTATGAACTGAATCCAAAAGACCCAGAGTTAAACAGAAAGCTATACTGCTTTCCCAACATCTGTTTGTTCGTTTTGGTTCATTCATTCATTCATTCACTAACACGTATGGGATGTCTATTGTGTGTAAGTAAGCCCCCGGTCCACAGAAAGCAACTAGTCTGGGAGAACATCCCCTTTGCTGCTGCTGTCAACCCTCAATGCTCTTTACAATGAGCCCATAAATTCCCAATCTGAAGATAATCCTCAAACCACTGTCTTCTGAATTCAGCATTTGCCCTCGAGCGGATCTTTTACTGATGTCTTTTTTCTTTCTGGTCTAGATTGTTTTCTTCACTTCCCACCCTGGCTGTAAGTTCTCTGAGGCCTCCCTGTTTCCACCCCGGGGAGAAAGGGCCATTCCCCACATTCTGCCAAGAAGTGACAAGAACAAGTGCACTCCTCACCCCACACCCCACTACACGGTTAGTAATCTGCCCCCTGGCAGAGGGGGGCACACCCTGGGGACCTCCTCAGGGGTGATTCTGCCCCTTCTCTCCTTGCATGGCTAGCACCTGCCTGCATACTAGATGGTCAATAAATAACTGAGTCAATTAATGACCACTCTGGGCAGCAGAGTCACTTGACTTGTGCCTTCTCTCTAGCTTGGCTGAAGTGGCTAAAACCCAAGGGCAGTAGTCAAATGCAGGTGACGAAATACAAACTGGGACCCAGAGGTACCCTGAATGTGAGGTGGCCACAGAAAGATGAAAGGTCAAGGATTCCCAGGTCAAATGACCCTTCGTGTTTGCTGGCGTCCCTGGCGGTGAGGACATCTGAAGACAGTGTGGCAGTTCCTGGAGGAGGGAAGCTGAGAAGGTGGGAAGAGAGAAACAGCCCTGGGGGTGCCGGGGGCCATGCGGGGGGCAGGGAGGACAGAGAACCATCACAAGTCACTGCCCAGACAATTCCTCCCACACAGACCTTCCTTCTCGTAAGTCCTCACCACGACATCCAGTAAGTGTGATTCCCAAAAGCCTACGGAAATTGTACGCTCGGAATGTGGAATCAACGCAACACATTTAAATTAGTTTCAAAGGCAGAATGAGGCTGGAGTGGCTCTCTAACACATTTTCTCTCTCCCTCCCTTTTCTGTCTTACATCCCCCTCCCCCCCAAATCTCCTCCCGCCGTAGGTAGGCTTACTCTTCTGGTAGCTTAAATTTGTGAAAGTGGCTCTAATCTCCCCCAACTCCCCAGAAAAGACTCTAAAGGTATTAATGAAAGCAGAAAAAGAGCTGAAGAGGGCATCAGAGAGGAAGTTTTGGAAGCAGAAAAGCAGATGGGGTAAGTGACCATAGCAGATAGAAGAAAAGAACTTTCTTCTTCGGCCTGTGGAGAAAAAGCCAGGCAGCCCCCTGACCGCCGTCAAGGAACCACCCAAAGGCTCAGTTGGTGACCCAAGATGTCTGCCCTGACCACACAGAGGAACTCATACTCATGGTAAGCAGCACCCTCTGTCCACAGTCCCCACCAGGAAGCAGGCCAGGCTGGAAAGGACACGATGAGTGAATCCCCTGTGGGTGAGTTGCCCTAGCACTGCCCGTGTGTCTCAAGACACTTCAAGTGGTCACCAAACAATGAGGATGGTCCCAGATTGGTAAAAATGGTAGCGAGCATCTCCACCTGGCAATAAGTAGGACGTGCCGCCTCGTACACCCATTTCTGAGTATCAGAAGCTTGGCCTTAACCCCGAGGAAGCAGATCTTGGTCTGAGTTCTTCCACCAGGATGGGAATCCCATCCAAGTCACAGAAATGTTAGTGGGAAGATGAGACAGGACTGCCGATCCCCAAGCTTCCCCAAGGGCAGAGGTCACGTCGTAGGCTCTCATCTCCGCACACGGCAAGGCAGAAAGCAAGCGTCGTGCATCCTCGTTGATGTGTGTGTTAAAGTGGATCTTCCATTAGGTTCACTTTTAACTACCCTGTGAAGTTATGAGCTTCGGTCTTCTTGGGGTGCCTGGTTGGCTAAGTCAGTTGAGCGCCCAACTCTTGGTTTTGGCTTAGGTCATGATCTCAGGGTCATGAGATTGAGCCCCACATCGGGCTCCATACTCAGCAGGGGAATCTGCATGGGATTCTCTCTCCCTCTCCCTCTGCCCTGCACTCACTTGTGCTCTCTCTCTCTCTCTCTCTCTCTCATTCTCTCAAAAAAAAAAAAGAGCTTCAGTTTTCTTTAAATAGAGATGGTGAACAGTGAAGCCAACTCTAGAATGCCCTGTTCCATCTGAACAATTCATGGAGAAAAGAAGAAAGTGGTATCCTTTCTTTTTTCCCTTTTGACACCCTTACACCCTCCTCGGTACTAAAGCTTCGGTCAGTCAAAAGTTAGGAAGCACAGTGGCTTCCTGGAGCTCAAAGACGCAGCTCAGCCTTCACTCGCTGTCGGACAAAATACATGAGCTAATTATACCCCAAGCCTCCAACACAGTAGGAAGATAATAACCTGTAATGTGGCTAATTTAGAGGTCACCCTGATCCAGTGGTTAAAAACGTGTTTCTTCTTACTCAAGTAAAACTTAGTCAGCTTTAGCCCCGAGTCGCGGCTCAAGCAGCATTTCAGACGGTGAGCACATGCAGGGCTCCCCATCGGGGGGCCCCCGCACCCCGAACAGCACATTTGTTCTTCCCGGACTCAAGGCACCTCTCCATCAAGGTTGGAAGGGGAGGGCAAGTGGTGAACGAAATGACAAGGAATATTCTTTAACTTCCACTGTTTTTATTTCTGCAGGAGTTAGGAAAGGCCTCCTCATAAGACATAATGTCGGGTAGATGGTCCTTGCCGAACATGGCATCGACGGCCCTCCTATTTGGGGACTGCTGTGGGGACCATTAGTCACAAAGGTAGACAATGTCTCTCTTGAAGACAACAAGGCCAACGAGATGGAGGGCAGAAGAATTTGGTGGCGAAATGTTTCTAATAACTAAGCTAAGTTCTAAGTTCATCTTTTTCAAGCAAAAAGAGCTGAAGTTTTGCTCAAGTCAGCACAAACTTATTGACCACCATATACGTCCAGGCGCTGTACTAGGGGCTCGTGATAGTTACTTCATGTGTCACCTTGACTGGGCTAAGGGATGCCGGGGTGCTGGTAGAATATTATCTCTGGGTGGGTTCGAAGAATGTTTCTGAAAGGGATCAGCATTGGAGTAGGGTAAG
>JAQQSY010002348.1:0-13737 GCA_028646535.1 Procyon lotor
CCCCCCCCCCCCCCCCCCCCCCCCCCCCCGCCGCCCCGTGCCCACCCACAGCCGCGCTTCCCGAAGGAAGGACCTGCGTCGCTGTCCTCTGGCCTGCTCGCACCCCCTTCCTCTGCAGCCTCGGGGCTGCCAATAGGAAAGCTATTTCTGAGTCCTTAACTTGCCACCCCCTTCTTGAAATAGTCCTTGTGCGGCTTCTGTGATCTCACCTCTGCTTACACTTCTATTGCTGGCTTTTCACCAAATCCGTCCCCTTGCTCCTGGTTGCGGAGGAAGCTCAAGGCCCCAAATCCCTGGTCTTTCTCTTCTCTGTTTCTTTTTAAGACCCGCACCCCCGGACCGCGGTCAGGGAAGCCGAAGGGTCCTGCACGCAACGGCCGAAAGCAACCCTTTCCTCCCTCCTGCCATTGCCTTTTAACCGAGTCTTCGTACTGCTCCGGCGGCCGGCCGGCTGGGAATGCCATCTAGGGTCAAGCCCAGTCCTCTGAGCAGGATCGCCCTGACTCCTGCCTGGGCTGATTAATTGTCTTTCAGATTACAGATTGGCCGGGGTCGATGCCAACCCCACGCTGCCTCCCTCCTGCCCCTCGGCCTGCGCTTGGGCCTTTTCGCCATCTAGCTCTCTGGACAATGAGTCATTTTTGGGTTTGGGGGGTTTTTTGTATTTTTTTTTCCCCAAAGATTTTATCTATTCATTTGACAGAGCGAGATCACGAGCAGGCAGAGAGGCAAAGAGAGGGGGGAGTAGGCTCCCCGCCGAGCAGAGAGCCCGATGCGGGGCTCAATCCCAGGACCCCGAGATCATGACCTGAGCCGAAGGCAGAGGCCTTAACCCACTGAGCCACCCAGGCGCCCCTGTTTTTGTTTTGTTTTTTTTTAAGATTTATTTATTTACTTTAAAGAGAGAGCGCGCATGTGTGCAAGAGCAGGGAGAGGGGCAGAAGGGGAGAGACACAGGGACGTCAGGGCCTCCCTCCTGGGGCTGTGGGGAGGATCGGGGAGCTACCCGCAGAGCGCGCGGGCTGTGGGATGCCCGGCAGTTGGTAGCTCTCAGCCTACACCGTCTTGTACACTGTGGGCCATTTCTCACCGTAGAGAGATTCACTTAGCGCCGCTGAAGGCGAGAGGATTTGCAGCCTGAGGTACGAACAGCACTTAGCCTGAAGGAGCTAAGGGCTGCCTGGAGCTCCTGCTCCCAGCAGTTGGCCCGTTTCCAGGCTCTTCCCCAGACCGGGCAATGGCCTGTCATCCTGTCCCCTCCCTCTGCCCCACACCTGCCCCCAGGAGGTCGTGGAGCCGCCCAGTCTGTCTTCACTTCCGTCCACCTTCTCTGACCCCCACGGCCCCGAACTTAGTCCCCTCGCCTTCCCCCTCCCTGGGACCCGCCCCCACTTTTCTCCCTTCCCCATCCTTCTTTTGACATTGTAGGCAAGTCACCTCTTTATAACGCAATTCTAATTGCGCCGTTCTCCCTAGAAAACCTGTAAACCCTGAATTATTTGAAAGGGTGAATTTTATAGTGTGTGCGTTAGATCTCAACAGACCAACCGAAGGCAGGTTCACAAAGCCTCAGCGGACCTGGTCTGACGTCCACACCCCGCATCGCCTCCCCCCTCGGGCCGCCGTCCCTTACCTGCCTTCTGCTCCCCAGCTCCCCACTCTCACCCCTAAACTCTGCCCTGTGTGTGCTGTTTATTCTTTGCAGGAAGGCTTCTGTCCTCTCCTGCTCCTCCCTCGACTTCGGGGTCTCAGCTGCAGATGATGCCTCTCCCAGAAGCCTTCACTGATCTCCCCAGACGTGCCTCATACTTAGCCTTTTTGTAGCATTTATCACCTCTTGGTTCCTTTTCTGAGTGTTGACTGAGTGCCCTGGGCTGCCCGCCCTCCTGGAGCTTTGAGTCTAAGAAGGGAGGAAGATGGGGGCGCCCGGGGGGCTCAGTGGGTTAAAGCCTCTGCCTTCGGCTCGGGTCGTGATCTCAGGGTCCTGGGATCGAGCCCCGCATCGGGCTCTCTGCTCAGCGGGGAGCCTGCTTCCCCCTCTCTCTCTGCCTACTTATGATCGCTCTGTCTGTCCAATAAATAAAAAAAGGGGGGGGGGAGGAAGACGAACACTAAATACTTCCATTGCTTTGAGAGGGAGGGAAAGAATACTTGACAGTGGCCCGAGGGGTCAGGGAATACTCCCCAGAGGAGGGGACACTAAGCAGAGCCTCTAGGGGGCAGGAGCTCACCAAGCCAGGAGTCAGGAGTGGAGCATTAGGCCCAGGGGACAACGGGGGACAAGGCCCCGCCGGAAGGGAGCCTGGTGGGGGGGGGTTGTTTCAGAAGTAAGGTCTCACATCCGGCCCGGGTTTACTACAATGTAACTCTGACCCCTTCCCTCTGAGCAGAAGGCCGAGCTCCCTCCCCCTGGATGGGAGGCTGGCTTCCTCCTGCTTGTCCAGAACTCATGCTCTCCGCATCCCTCCCCCACCTGGGGAGGAAGATCACGCTGCCCGTTGGGGGGCCACACGGAGAGGTGCCCACGGCCAACAGCACCTGGCGGTTGCAGGTGACTCCTGCAGCTCGGGGCCGTCCACCCGGCTGGTTCCCCGCGGAACCCCACCCACACCCCCAGTCCTCCGGCAAAATAAAGGTCGGGGGCCATCTGAAGGCTCCTGAGTCTTGGGCTGGCTTCGAGCAGCAGCGACAGGCAGCTGGACTGGCGTCGTGTGTGTGTGTGTGTCCCTGCACCGGGCGGCTAAGAGGGCGGCATACGCCTGGCCTCGGTGTGGAGCCCACCGAGGCTGCTCACCACGTGGTGGTGTCACCTTTGGCAAGTTCGTTCCTCTCTCTTTGCTTCCATGTCCTTTGTTGCGCCGTGTCCGCAAAACAGCCCTTCAATTTGTTGTGAGGGCAGGTGGTTGAGTAAGTGACGAATGCAGGGGAACACAGATCTCCAGGCAACACAGACCGGCCGTGGCAACGTCAAGACAAGCCTCGGGGCATCTGAGCGTCACTCTGTGGTGTGGGTGTGTCTCTGTGTTTTTATAGCAGGTGCATGTGCGCGAGTGCACGTCTGTGTGCGTGTCTGTGCACATCTGTATGGATGCATCTGTGCGCGCGTGTCTTTGCACGTGTTTGTGCATGCGTCTGTGTACGCACATCTGTGCGTGTCTGTGTGCATGTCTGTGCACGCATCTGTGTGCGCGCATCTTTGCATGTGTCTGTATGCGTGCGTCTGGGTGTATTTGTGTGCATCTATGTGCACGCATCTCTGTGCACGTCTGCGCGTGTCTGTGTGCGCGTCTGTGCGCGTCTGTGTGTGCGCGTCTGTGCGCGTCTGTGCGCGTCTGTGTGTGCGTGTCTGTGTGCGCGTCTGCGCGCGTCTGTGTGTGCGCGTCTGTGTGTGCGCGTCTGTGTGTGCGCGTCTGTGCGTGTCTGTGTGCGCGCGTCTGTGCGTGTCTGTGTGCATGTCTGTGTGTGCGCGTCTGTGTGCGCGCATCTGTGCGTGTCTGTGTGCGTGTCTGTGCACGCATCTGTGTGCGCGCATCTTTGCATGTGTCTGTATGCGTGCGTCTGGGTGTATTTGTGTGCATCTATGTGCACGCATCTCTGTGCGCACGTCTGCGCGTGTCTGTGTGCGCGTCTTTGCGCGTCTGTGTGTGCGCGTCTGTGCGCGTCTGTGTGTGCACGTCTGTGCGCGTGTCTGTGTGCGCGTCTGCGCGCGCGCACATTCATCTACAGCATCCAGCTTTTGGTCCCATCTGCAGTGATGCTGTCTCTGCGTTTACACTTCATCCCACCAGACTGGAGTCCCAGGGCCCGACCCTCCCTCCCGTAGCCCCAGGACCCCAAACAGGCCCACGTACAACACCCGTGATAACTGTGGTCAGCGAGGGGACGAGCAGCGCTTACGCGAGACTTGTGAAGACATCGCCGGTCCCCACCCAGTCCCGACCCAGTGTCCGTAGGGTCCCTCCGCGGCAGCGGTCCCCACTTTTGTTGTGGGCGTCCATAGAAAACACACTGCCCCACAACCTTCGCAGCCAAGGGTGCTGAGCCACCTGCACCCTGTCAGTGAGATGTGCTCAGAGGTCCGCCGAGGACCGCTAGGAAAATGCGGGCTTGGATGTAGGCCCCGCCCTCCCCACCTCCCCCCTGCCCCCTTCCTGCCCACCGCACAGGCCAGGAGGAGAGAAGCCAGCAGGCGACAAACTCAGCCTTCTGTTCTTTGCACAGATCCATTCTTAGCCACTGGGGTGGAGGAAGGTCTGCCTGGAGGGGCAGGGGGACATCCCCTCACTGCTGCAGAGGAGGGCCAGCAGAACTCTTCCGGCACCAATGTCGCCGTCCACCTCTCTGCAGCTGTGCAGAGTGGACAAGCAGCGAGGGCCGTCCCCTTATCTGCGTCTGTATGGCCCCCGAGTTCCAACATTTCAAAGAGCAGGGCTTACGTGGGCCGTTCATTCCTGGGTAATAAATACAACTATGTCTTTTTTTGCCACTCCATGCTGGCCATCCGGTGGCTGTTGCAGGGACAGAGATGACTGAGTCAGATGGTGGAGGCCATCCCGGTGGCCACAGTATCCGTGGGATTTACCGACAGTGGGCCGTGCGCGCTGGGCATGTTGATTCTCCGGCCGCCGGTGACTTGGGCGTTGGGCTCCAGCCTAAATGAGAGATCCCCTCGCTCCGCCCCGACGTGCGCCCACATCGGAATCGGGAACAGTACTAAAAGGTTTCTGACTGGTGTAAACTTCGCCCCCAGGGTTCCAGCTTTAGGACTTGCTGCAATGGGAACGCAGGTGTGACCGTGGAGGTAGCACACTTGAGCCGGTGCCGGGAGTCCCGGGACCACAGTACGTTATCACGTCTGATGTGTTACTTTCGCGGGTCTTTAAGTGACGTACGTGTGTGTGTGTGTGTGTGTGTGTGTGTGTGTGTGTGTGTACTATGTTGTGGGCAGAGGATTGGGCCATTTCCAGACCAGTGGAAATGATAGCACCTTTCTCCAAAATAATATATATCTGAGCTTGCACACACATGCAGACACACACACAGACACACAGTTTAGAAACCACCTGGAGATCCAGATGAACAATCCACTTGTGACTTGCCCTGAGGGTGGAAACGTTTTCCAGACCATAATTGGCTGCTTCATCAGGTACTGTTTTTACCTTTTTTTTTTTTTATTTACCTTTTCATGCGCATATGTTGTATCCCCATGGGAGCAGGCCGCCCCCTGTGGGTCTTTACTCTCCCCAGAGATCTGTGCTCGCAGGGCCCGCGGCGCATGGGAAATCTTGGCCACTTGGGTCCTGTGAAGTCGCTATGGTTTACTGAGGACAGGCCCCGTTCAATAGTCCACCTGTCACCCCACCCTGCTCCGCGAAACGAAAGCGGTCACAGGAGGACTTGGACCACACGCTCGTGTGCTGTTTACTTTCTAGATTTCTGGCCGAGGCATTATTTACATACCCCTCGTGCAAACAGCCGGCCTTGGATTTGTAGGGAACAAGGTAATGTCTCGTGAAAAGCTTTACTTGCACACACACGTCGGTACTACTAAAGGAATGTACTGTATTCTCATTGAAATGCGTGCTCTGTATTCCTCCCACAGCTCTGAGCTTCGCCCTAGACACACGCACACCTGTAATCCCAGCCCCTACCTCTGCCATCCCGTGGGTTTTGTTCCTCAGACTGTTCTCCTTTCCTGCTTGTGAACAAAACAGGAGACCAGAATGTGGCCTAAGGCTAATGAAATAGTAGCCACCGCAGTGTTTCCTTTTTTTTTTCTGATGCTTCCCTCCCACCTGTCCATTGCAGGGAACCACCTTTGATTGCAACCTCTTTAGAACTCGGGTGGCTCTGCCTTTGGCTCAGGTCATGAGCTCAGGGTCTTGGGATCGAGCCCCACGTGGGGCTCTCTGCTCAGCCTGGAGCCAGCTTCCCCCCTCCCCCAACAAGTAGGCCTCTCGGCCTACTTGTGCACTCACTCGCTCTCTCTGGCAAATAAATAAATAAAATCTTTTAAATAAAATTTTTAAAAAAGACCTTGGGTGGCGTTTCCCTCCATTGCCCCCTGCCCATCCCCCCCCACACGCCTCTGTGGGCGATGACAGCCACCTCGTGGCCATATGGGGGAATGGCAGGTGGATTTACCCCCAAATCTGGGGAGAGGCAGGCCTCTAGCCTGTGGTCTTCCTCCTGAGGGGAACCAGACGTCCTGTTCTTGGTCTCACCTCACCTCCCAGGACACAACGTCCGATCCACACTTGTTCTCACGGACAGATGAATTCACTGAACATCGGAGGCCATTCCATCAAAATTTACTGAGCAGCAGCTGTGTGCCCGACCCCGGGAATCCGGTGGCGACCAGAGGGACATGGGCCCTGCCCTCGTGAGCTTACAGTCTAGCTGCCACCCGGCCGCTCACATCCGTCATCTTGAAACTTACATTGAAATAAGTATGAGATAAACGTGATGCTAAGAAATGATCTAACAGAAAATATTGCTTTCTGCACCAAGAAATCAGAGAACTGAGGAAGAAACACGTAAGGTCTGCTAGATGGGAGATGGGAGGAAGAGTGTGGAGGCAGAGGGAACGGTGTGTGCGAGGACTCTGGGGCAGGGAAACACTCTGTGGGCTGCGAGACAGCCCATGTGGCTGGGACACAGGGAACAGAGGTGAGGTGTGCGGCGGCGGGGAGGGGGGGGCATCTGCTGGTTTATGCAGCATCTTTGGATGGATGGGACTTTATTCCTGAAGACTCCGAAGGAAGGAAAGTCAGATGCTTGGTTTTGGTTCTCAGTGCTCACTCGGACTGCTGGGGGCGGGGGGCTGGGGGGGCAGATAAGATGTGGAAGTGGGGGCTGGTGAGAACGTCTGCACAGCAGTCTGGCCAAGCTGTGGTGACGGCCGGGAGGAAGAGGATGCGTCCCAGAGGCACTGAGGAGCTAGGGTCCATTTGGAGAGTGACCAGGGTGCGAGGAGAGGGGGCGTTTCTGGCAGGAGGCGCTGGGGCAGAGACCCCAGGGTTGCGGGGGGCAGGTCTGGGCAGACCCGGAGGCTGGTACTAGAGCAGCAGCATAGCTTGGGTTCTCAAGTCGTGTCGGCGTCACCGAGCAGACAAGATACACATGGAACCACCGCAGAGTTGATTACATATCAGAAAAGCGCCTCGAATTCACGGCTTCTCGTGTCACATGGGCCCGAGTGGAAGCCCTCGGTCTCCCGTGATTCAGAAGGTGCTGAGGCCGGGACACGTCTCCGCCCCTGGCCATGCCCTTCCTGGTCGGCCCCTCTGAAAACGCCCGGGCAGCCCGCCGAGTGCCTCCCTTTCCCTGCCTGGGCCGCGGGGCCCCCCTGTCCCACTCTAGCCAGGCAGGCCCCAGCACCTCTCCCCTGATCCTTTTTGGCCCGAGAGTGTCGGGAAATTCACTTGCCTGTCATCTTCATTCCCTTCCCTTGCTGGGGTTAAAGGAGACAAACCTGGTCACTGCCCCCCACGGTGGCTGTCTTTTGTGACGAGCCTAGGCTGTCTCCCTGGTCCAAGACGCTTCACCTTCTCGTGTCACTCCTGAGAATTAACGAACGTGCTTCTAGCACTCCCCTAACTTTGGGCAAATCGCAGCGGGCCTGGCAAAGAGGACCTGCGCACGTCAGAAGGACACGGGAGCCACAGGCCAGTTCCCAGAATGGAACGGAGGTCTGCGTCCAGCACTCCGCCCCCTCCCCTGCCTTCCAGGGCACAGAAACAGCCAGACTCCAAATACGCCCCGAGGCTGCGGAAGCGTTCGGCTCCATTCCTACAGCTCTGTGAGGTCATCGTTGAAGTAGAGCAGGATCGCAGGTATGTAGAGTGTGCCGTCCATGTTGAGATAGTCAAATTCTTCATCCTCATCCCGGATCCCGTTCTCTTCCAGGGTATATTCCATGTTCAGTTTCTTCCCCTCGTATTTCCAAGTGTAGCTGGCAGCGTGTGCGTTGTAGGGGAGATAGCGGTGTAGGATTTCCCACAGTGATTCCAGGGCCCCCACCTGCAGAACATGAAAGCGCCGCGTCCACCCCCGGGGATTCCAGATGGGACGCGCGCACACACACACACACACACACACACACACACACACACACACACAGGTGCGCGTGGGCCCCAAGCCAAGGCCAGGAGCACAGATGATAGTGCGGGATACTGCCTCCCTTGGCAGATAGCATTTTTAGGCACTTCTCAGTCCCCCAAGTGAAGCCGGAGCGCCAGCGTGCAGTGCGTGGCCCCAAAGGGTTACCTGTCTCTCATCCCTGTGATCTCGCCACTCCTCCACTTCCCAACCCCGCAGACCTGGGTGGTCTGCTCTCCTCGGTTGTCCTTAAAGACGGGGAAAATACTGCTCCCTCTGGTTATCAAGAGCCAATGGCCTACAGATCCCGGGGATTTGCTGGGATTCCCAGCCCTGAGCGCCGGTGCCGCCAGGCCCCGGTTCTCACCTCCAGCGTGTGCTCCTGCGACGTGAGCGTGTTAACGATGCGGATGTGGCGGGTCTTGGCAGACAGCTGCCCCACCTCATAACGCAACCCCTGCCACCAGGGCTTCCCGAAGTCATTGGCCCAGTCGGAACGCGGCAGCTGGGGCGGGATGTGCAGAAAGCGGCCCCGAGGGGTGCGGTATCTCAGGGTGCCGGTCAGCGGATCCACGTGCTTGCGGATCTTTAAAGCAGGGGGGCGGGGGGCTCCGGGCAGTCACGACCTCCGACTCCAGCCAGCTCCCGCCTTTCCTCCCCGTCCCGCGCGCCCACGGTCCGGCTCCACCCTCCCACCCCGGGTTCCGGCAGAACTCACGTCTCTGGTCTTCGCGTCGAACCAGTGGCTGATGTCCTGGCCCGCAACTTCCACGATGGGTTTTAGCAGCAGGTCTCCTGGGAAGGAGCAGCCGCCGTCAGGGCTGGCGGCCCAAGGACCGGGCACCTGCCCCCCGACGCACACCCTGACCCTGGCGCAAAGCGCGGCCCTTACCCTTGTGCTCGTGAGCCAAGGGCGTCAGGTCGTACACGGATCCCAGGTAGGACACCCACAGGTCTTCCGGCACGTTGTGCTGGGCTACCTCGGCCGGCGTGAAATAGCGACGCCGGAAAAACTCAAAGTTTGGCCCCTCCACGAGGCCCCGGCGCGCCACGGCTTTTGCCCGATTGGCCATCAGCATCTCTGGTTTCTTCAACGCCCCTCAGCATGCACTCACGCACGCGCTCACTCACTGCACCTTCCCCCTCGCGAGCGCGTTGGTCCGCTGACATGGAAACCATTGTCCCTTTCCGGCCACCGTCCACTGGGATCAAACGTGGGAGGGAAGGGGCGGGAGCTGTGCGCGCTCACGGGAAATGTAGTCTGAGGCTGGCTCTCAAGTAATTTGAGTCGCGTCCTCCAGAGGTCCAAGGGAAAGCGAACGCCCTCCGTTTTCAGAGTGGTCTGGGCTGGAGGGGGCATTTAGGACTAACTGGCGAGGAAGAAAAGCAAGGCAGGATGGGGTGGAGCGCGATTACGAAGAAAGGTCGTCTCGCTAAATTCCAGGGTTCCTGAAAGACCTGCATGAAACTAAAGAGGCGAAACTTCTCGCGATATCTTAAGACATCCGGCGCCCAAGGCCGCAGTGAGCCCCGGAGCCGGAGGAGTGGGAGAAGCTCGCGAGATCTCTGCAGTTGCCCAGGAGACGACGACTAGGAGGAGGAGGAGGAGAGGTGATCTCGCGAAAGAAAAGAGGTCGGGAGCACTCGCGAGATCTCAGACCGCCGGACCCCAAAGGTTCTTAGGAAGTTGGAGGGCCCCGAGGAGGCCCCGGGGCAAATGGCCGGAGCTGGACCGACCATGCTGCTGCGAGAGGAGAATGGCTGCTGCAGCCGGCGTCAAAGCAGCTCCAGCGCCGGGGTTAGCGCGGGCTCGGGTTCTGGGATCGAGGGACAGCCTGGGAGCAGGACGGGGGGGCCGGAGGGGGAACCACAGCTCCCGGCAGCCTCTGGGCTCGGCGGGAGCGCCCCGCGGGCTGTCGGGAGCTGTGGTTCCGCGGGGCGGGGGCGGGGGGCGGGGGGGCGGCGGCCGCCGGGGCGGCGCCGTCTCAGCGCGTGTCCCGCCCCGCGCAGGACTCGGACGGGGAGCGCGAGGACTCGCCGGCCGCGCGGGCCCGGCAGCAGCTGGAGGCGCTGCTCAACAAGACTATGCGCATTCGCATGACCGATGGACGGACCCTGGTCGGCTGCTTCCTCTGCACCGACCGCGACTGCAATGTCATCCTGGGCTCGGCGCAGGAGTTCCTCAAGCCGTCGGGTCAGTGCCTGGGGGATGCACGCCCACCTGGGAGTGCGGCGGAGCCTCCCCGCGAGGCGTTTGCTCCCCGCAAGGCGCTTCCCGCTCGGGGTCTGGCTGCACCCCTGTTTTCTGGGGCTAGAAGGGGTGGGACCGACGCTGGCCTGCCTCCCTGATGCTCTGACCCTTCTTTCCAGATTCCTTCTCCGCGGGGGAACCCCGTGTACTGGGCCTGGCCATGGTACCCGGCCACCACATCGTTTCTATCGAGGTGCAGCGGGAGAGCCTGGCAGGGTCTCCCTATCTCTGACCACGATCGTGCGCGCTTTGCAGACCATTAAACCTGGAACGAAGTGCCTTGTGTCAGGAGCACTATCAACCCTCCTTCCCCACCCCGGACGTGCAGGGAGGCCAGAGGTTCGCTGTGCTTCGCGGGTGGAGATGAACTAAGGAGCAGCAGGCCCCAGGGTGGGCCCCTCCATCTTCCCTCCCACGCCGCTGCTCCAGGATTGTGGCTGGAGGGGGTGTCATCCTGCTCCGGAAGGCCCATTGTTTCCCTCCCCGGCCTGGCAACACCGAGTTCCTCCGAGCTGGGGTCAGAGAACGGGCTCGGGTCCCCAAGGGGAGCAGGGCAGGCGACAGAGGCCGAGCCCTCTCCACTCTATTGAGGGGGAGGTGACGCGAGGGTCAGGGACAGAGCTCTGGGGTCTGGCCAGGAAGAACGGGCCACCGCGATAAGGGAAGGCCCCCCGGGAGGCTGAAGGATGCGATGCGCGCTAGGGAAGCCCGCCCCACGTTGTTTCCTGCTCCTGGGCACAGGTTTCAGGAATTGTGCCATCTCGCAGTTCACAGAATCCCAGGAACACATTCTGTTCGTTCTTTATTGACGTGCGGTCACTCCTTCCCCTCCAACCTCGCCCCCTCAGCCCTCAGATGCTAGAGGAGCTGCACCAGAAGAGGAAGACACGAGGTTCAGTTGTCGGGGAGGGGAGGGCCGCGGGTGGGCAGGGTCCAGCCCAGATGTTCAGGATTCAGATCTAGGTAGGAAAGTGGGTTTTCCGGGGCGTGGCGGATTTCCATCCGCTTTGGGTCCACGGCTGCTCCGGTTCTCCCGAGGGGATGCTGGAACCCGGCTCAGGCAGGGGTGGGGGCGGGGTGGGTCGGGAGACACCCCCCCCCCACCTCCCCACCCCCCGGGCTTCAAGTCCTTGGGCCGACTGGGAGTGGGGGCAGTCGTCAGCGTGGTTCTCGACCCGCGGGTCCTCAGACCCAGACCTTTCCTGATGTGGGAGCGGCCTGGGCCCCCGGTGAGGCCCGGGGCTGCCGGGGCTGCGGGGCACGCCGGCGCCGGTAGAGGGCTCGGCTGTAGGGCACGAGGCAGTCGGCCAGGCGGAGGCGCAGGCACAGGCGGCGGTAGCTGGCCAGGGCCAGCACGAGCAGCGGCACGAGGAGCAGGAATCCGGTGACCAGCAGGGCCGTGAAGCCCGGGTCCCGCAGGTGCGCGGTGCAAGGGGGCGCCTGGGAGCTTAGGAACTGTGGGGGGAGAGAGGCGTCAGGCCCAGGCCGGCCCGGCGGCCCGCAGAGCCCACCGCCCCCCGCGCACGCGGGGCCGCGCTCACCTGGGAGTGGCAGAGGAAGCCGAAGCCGAGCATAGTGACAGCGGGAAGCAGGATGGTCCCCAGCACCAGCGCCAGCAGCAGGAGGTTGAAGGCGGCCACCAGCAGGTTCTGAGCCGTGACCAGCACAGCGCAGGCCCAGCAGTCCAAGGGGTCCCGAGGCTCCGGGCCGCCGCCGGGAGCCGCTCGCTGCGCCCCCGGGACATCCGCCATGGCCTGCCTGGCTCCCGCCCGCCCGGGCCGCGGCCCTTATAGCCCTCTTTCCTGCCCCTCCCCCGGCCCAGCCTCTCCCCACCCCCCCTTATCCTGGAATGCGGCTCCGGGATCAGGCACCCCCCAGCCCGAGGAGCGGACCAGCTCTCTGGACATTCCACAGGCGCCTCGGGGAGGGGCTCGCCCCGCCGGGGTCTGCGCAGTCCGCCCACCAGCCCTCCCCCCAGTGCGCGCCCCGCGAGCACCGGCACGTTATCAAAACCAGATGTTTTTCTCTGATTTTATTTTTCATATTAATATTCTCACACAAAAATCACCGAAAATAGGGGTAGGGTTGGGAAGACCCCTCTGCCCCTGGGGCAGAGAGACAGTGCAGTGCGAGGGGGCGGGGCTGTAAACCCCCCAGCCCTCCGCAGCCCCAGCGTGGGAGAGAAAAACCACCGACGAAACAAAAATAAAGCCCCTAAAGCCCCGGAGAAACTTGTCCCGGGGTGTCCCTGCCCCAGTGAGGCCCTGGCCCTGGGCTGGTTCACGCTTAAAAAGAAAAGGGAAGGGAGGGGGGTGAGGAGAAGGTCCATGTTTTCAAAATTGGCCGGGGCTGGGAAGGACGGGGTTCCTTTCCTCATAGTTCTTTCTTTAAAACTTTAAATTTTTTTATTTATTTATTATTATTATTTTTTTTTTTACAAAATACCATTTCAGTTCCCACTTCTTCCCCTACAGTACAGGAGTCGCTCACCCTCAGGCGGGGTCGGGGTCGGGTCGGGAGTGGGGGCCTGGTCCGAGAAAGTGCAGGACGTCGGGGAGGGGAGCGGGTTTGAGCACCATGAGAACCCGGCTGGAGCCGCGGGCGGGCGGACGGGCGGACACGGACGGGCCGGGCCCGGACACACACTGGGGCGCAGGGAGAGCCCGGCGGCGGGCGGTCCCCGGAGGGGCGGGCGGGATGGCTTGGGGGAGGGGGGTGCGGGAGGTCGGGTTTTCCCAAAAATGAATAAATAGAGGTGAGTGGGACTGTTATAAATTAAAAACCAAAAAAAAAAAAAAAAACCAAAAACAAAACAAAAAAACCCGGAAAATACAAATCATAACCAAGTGGATAAACAGAGACACGTACAGGGGTCACAGCTAGCATTGGAAGTAAAAAAGGAGGTTCTGGGGGAGGGGTAAAGCCCATAGAAAGAATCTCATTAAAACCTCGGCTGCCGTAACGTCTATGTACATACACGGGCCGCGTGCATCTGCGCCGGGCGGGCGGGCGGCAGGCGAGAGGGAACCCGTATGTGACCCCCGCCGCCGCCGGGGCCTGGTCCTTGTGTCTGCTGCTAGAAAGGCCAAAGTCGGTGAGGGGAGGCGCTGGTGGGCGAGGGGCTGCCAGCCCCCTCCCCCGTCTCCCATTTTTTTTCCTTTTTTCCTCTTATTTGTTAAAAAAAAAAACTTTTTCTTAATAAATTAAGTGAAGGGGAGCTGCCAATGGGGTGGAAGGGCTGGGCCCGACCCCCTTCCCGGCCGGAGGCGGGACCTAGGTCCAGCCCAGGCGTGTGCTGGTGGCCCCGCGGCGCCCTGCGGGCGGGCGGGCGGGGCGTCCGGCCTCATCGCGACGTGCTGGCGGGGGCCTGCGGGGAGAAAGCGGGC
>JAQQSY010002349.1:0-13736 GCA_028646535.1 Procyon lotor
CCCTGGTGTGAGTCCCCAGGACCATGAGGCTCAGGATCCCTGGTGTGAGTCCCCAGGACCATGAGGCTCAGGAGATCTGGTGTGAGTCCCCAGGACCAAGAGGCTCAGGATCCCTGGTGTGAGTCCCATAGGACCATGAGGCTCAGGAGCCCTGGTGTGAGTCCCCAGGACCATGAGGCTCAGGATCCCTGGTGTGAGTCCCATAGGACCATGAGGCTCAGGAGCCCTGGTGTGAACTCACTTCCCAGTCAGGCCTTCCTGCATCGTGAGCTAACCACGGCTCCCACACTGCAGCACTCCCTTCAGAGTCAGGAGGAACGTTCCTCATGTCCATCTGTCTGAGCCCGTGGTCAGCCCTGGCCATCTCATGGGGGCAGCAGGGCCTGGCTGTCGAACCATTTTCTCTGGCCTCTTGCCATCAGGCCTCCCCTCTCCGTGGACACTCTCACTGTCCCCAGGGGAGTTTTGCCTTCCCTGGGCCCTCCCAGTGGCTGCCCCATGTGCCAGTCCTTTGTGCCAGCTGGCTAAGCTGTTTGGACGCGGGACCACACCCAACCCCGGGTCACCCTTTGGACAAAAGCACCGGGCCTGCTGGTCCCTCAGCCATGCCGAGTGAGGCTGGCTTCCCCCCGAGCGGCAGAGGCCCCGCTCAGTCTGCCCCCTTCCTGTGCTCAGACAAGAAGGACCTGCTGGTGTGTGCAAATGAGAACGGCGGCTGTGCCCAGTACTGCACCGACCGGGCCGAGGGCGGGCGCTCCTGCCACTGCCACAAGGGGTACGCGCTCCAGGACGACGGCGTGTCCTGTGTGCCCACAGGTAACGGGGCCCAGGGGCCGGCTGCAGGTGCTGTGCTCCGCTCGCTCCCGAGGAGCAGCCCCCGACCCTGCATGGCCACCTGCTACGTGCTGCCCGCTCCGCGCCCCGCGGAACAGGCCGCAGTGGCCGTGGGCCGGAAGAGCCCCGAGAGCGGCTCCCCGGACAGCCGGGCCGCCTGCCCGTTGGTGGGAGGAGCAGCGGGAGGCTCTGCCCGCCGGTGCTGGAGCCACACGGCTACACCCGGCTCCGCGTGGACGGCGCTCGGTGCAGAGCCCGGGCCTTCCTGAAAGGCCAGCACTGTTAGGAATACGGAAATGTCCCCAACCCGGTCTCAGACCCACATGGCTCCAACGGCACCGGGGGCACCAGAGGTCTGTCTAGAGCGAGGTGGACCCCGGCCGGGCCAGAGCCTGAAGTCAGGCTGCCGCGTCTAAGCGGTCCCATCTCTGCGGGGCCTTCCAGGGGAGACGGCAGTGACGCGAGGCCGCCCAGCCTCGGCAATCAGGAAGGCGAAGGGTTGTTCCCTGGGGAAATGGGCAGCGCCCAGCGTCCAGAGGGAGGGTCCTCGGTCCTGCAGGAGCCCCCATACGGGCGGCCCGGCCCGGGCGGCCTTCGGAGCCCTCACCAACTCACGGTCAGGCATGAACCCCCAGCCCGATGACTTGTGTCCTACAGTGGAATATCCATGTGGAAAGATACCCATCCTGGAGAAGAGAAATGTCAGCAACCCCCAAGGCCGAATCGTGGGTGGCAAGGTGTGCCCCAAAGGGGAGTGTCCCTGGCAGGTAAGGCCCTGGGGCCCTCAAAGGGACCGTGGGGGGTCAGCCTCTGGCCCCTGGCCCCAAGTGTCCCCTGCTGGGCTGAGGCACTTGTCCCTCGTCTGCAGCCCACGCCCGCCTGCCCCCCGTCCGTCCGGATGCTAGCTCAGCTCCGGCGTCCCACCTCTCCCTCGGGGCTGCTGGCCTTGCTCGCCTCCACACACCAGGGAACCGAGGCCTCTGGGGACAGACAGCCGAGGCAGGGTTCGAACCCAGCCCGAGTCCACCCCTACCTGCCTCTGGAAACTAAGATTCGCGAGCTGGGACGCATCCTGCTACAGGTGTGCGCACACAGCCAGGCGTGTGGGCCCTCTGGGGGCCTGGTCCCTGCTGGACAGGCAGAGCCTCAGGCCCCCAGACCCCCTGGGCCCAAATCCACACCTCACAAAGGCGGGATGTGCACACTCGGGTGTCTGAGCCAAACCCTGGGGTCCTCAAGACCCTCCACGTGGGGACGCCCGATGTAAACTGTCACAGGGTATTCGACATGGGAACCTTGTCAGGGACGTTGGAGGCTCGCCACCCCCCCGTGGCCGTACGGTGGGTTCAGAGCGGCCAGTGTCCCGGCTTTGCTGCTCCCCGGGAGCCTGAGGGCCTGCCGGCCCGGCCTGCCCCATCCACCTTGCACCGGTGGGCCGGCCGCCGGGCCCACGTGGGGTGTGTGTGGGGCCAGGGTCACTCCTCAGCCTGGCGGAGCCCGCGTTTTGGTGCCCAGAGGGTTACTGCGAGCCGGACCCCTGGACGGGACGGACGAGTTCCGCAGAGCCCGAGTCGGCAGTGTCTCTGGGAGGCGGGGCGGGGTGAGGAGGGTGGGCTTCTGTGCTTCTGGTAGCGAGCCCCCGGGACGGCCATCTGGGGGCCGCAGCGAGCACGCACTCCCACCCGCGCACCCGGACCCCTCGGTACCACTCACCCCACCCCCATGTGACTGGGGGGGGAAACTGGGGCCCACGGAGATTCCGGCCCGGATGTAACTGTAACAGCTGCCCCAGACCACCCATCCTGGGGGTGCAGAGCCGTGCCGGCCAGGCTGGCTGTGTTTTCGGGCACCGATGGCCTGCCTTCAGTGGGCAGGGCTGTGTCTGAGCCGCAGACGGCTGCTCTCATCCCGCTCTGGAGGACGGCTCTCCCAGGGGCCCAGCAGCTGCTGGCTCGGGGGGAGGGGAGGTCCCGGCACCCTCGGTCCTGCCGTCCACGCTGGGGACAGCAGGCCTCGATGTGCCGATGTGTTTCCTCCTGGTGGCCTCCTCACCACAGCCCACAGCACACCCCCGGCTGGCCTTCCCGTTTGCTCCTGTCCGCGGGCCAGCCGGCCAGAGGCTCCGGCTCCCTCCAAGGCCGTGGAACAGCCACTGCAGGGAGGTCTCCCCGAGGGCCACTCAGGCCCTGCTTAGCAACCCCCGTGCTTTCAGGAGGAGGAAGCAGAGGCACTTCCGAGGGCTGCGGGCCGAGGCCCGGGCTCGGGTCCAGCTCGCGGCCTCCCACCGGGTGCCCAGAGCACGACCCCGGGCCAGCCTGCGCAGACCACGGAGCTGGGTCCCGCATGGGCAGTGACGCTGGGCACACGGGGGCACCAGCAGCCACGTCCCGGGGTCGGGCTGCAGTCCGCCAGCTCTCCGTGGCCGTCGCTCCCTGGACAGGAAGGTCCTCGGGGAAGCGTGATGGGCCATGACCTCCGTGTGCCCATCCAGGCTATCTTGAAGGTGGGCAGCAAGCTGCTGTGCGGGGGAACCCTGCTGGACACTGCCTGGGTGGTCTCCGCCGCTCACTGCTTCGAAACACTCAAGAGCTGGAGGAACCTGACCGTGGTATTGGGTAGGTTTTGTGGCTCCTCCCCCGCCCCCCGGAGAGGGGCTGGCGCACAGGACCAGCTCCCACGACCAGACGGGCGTGTCCGGGCAGACCCAGGACCCTGCGTCCCACCGTGGCCAGGGTGCCCCAGCCTCTGTCCCCCCCACGTAGGGGGTCGTGGTCGAGTCCTGTCGCACTTGGGCCGAGTCCCCAGGGTTGTGTGGGCCACGGCAGGTGCCCTCCGCCTGGGGGCTGTGGGACGCTGGGCACCCCCAGACCCCGGGGAGGGTCTGGGAAAGACTGGGGCCATCAGGCACCCCCTCCCGGCCCACGCACGGCTGCCCCGCCGGGAGCCCCTCCTCCTGCGCCCTCAGCAGCCAGAATCCCCCCCCTTCACACTCGGTGCAGAGCCCGGGGGTGGGGGGCCGCCTGGGGGCACGGCTGGACGCAGGGCGAGGCGGGAGCTGAGCCGGCGCCCCGCAGGTGAGCACGACCTCCGCGAGCACGAGGCGGAGGAACAGGAGCGGCACGTGGTCCGCGTGCTCATCCCCGACAAGTACGTCCCCGGCAAGACGGACCACGACATCGCCCTGCTGCGGCTGAGCCGGCCCGTGGTCTTCACGGACCACGTGGTGCCCCTGTGTCTGCCCGAGAAGACCTTCTCCGAGAGGACGCTGGCCTTCGTCCGATTCTCGACCGTCAGCGGCTGGGGCCAGCTGCTGGACCGGGGCGCCACGGCCGCGCAGCTCATGGCCATCGACGTGCCCCGCGTGATGACCCAGGACTGCCAGGAGCAGTCGCGCCAGCGGGAGGGCTCGCCCGCCGTCACGGAGAACATGTTCTGCGCCGGCTACCTGGACGGGAGCAAGGACGCCTGCCAGGGGGACAGCGGGGGCCCGCACGCCACCAGGTTCCGGGGCACCTGGTACCTGACGGGCGTCGTCAGCTGGGGGGAGGGCTGTGCGGCCGAAGGCCACTTTGGGGTGTACACCAGGGTCTCCCGGTACCTCGGGTGGCTGTGCAGGTTCATGAGCATGAACACCACCCAGAGAGGCCTCCTCCGGGCCCCGCTGCCCTAGCCCAGCCCAGCGCGCCGGGAATAAAGCGGCTGCCTGCCCTCCCCGAATCCGGAAACACCCCTGCACTTTGTGGGGGGAGGGGCGGGACACAGAAGGACAGACGTGCTGCTTCCGGAGGCCCCGCGCCGCCTGATGGCCCTCGCGGGGCGCACATCGGTGTGGCTGCCGCCTGAGGACCGCCCTTTACTCTCCGGGCCTTTCTCTCCTGGACCAGCATGTGGGCTCACACGCTCTGGAAGCACGGTCACTTCCATGGCTAGCCTTCCGATCTTTCTGCACACGCAGCTCCCACCATAACATGGTAATGGCACAGCCAGGCACGCACATCGGGGCTGCCCGCGCCCCGTGGTGTGCCCACGCTGACCCCACCGAGACCCTGGCACTCGTGCCGGGGCTGGGCTTGCTCTCGGGCTCACAGCGCCCCTGCGATGCGCCTACCCCGTGGGCCCTGCACCCACACACAGCCTGCAGGCCTCCCTCCCCGGCCTGACCACCATGGGCTGAGCTGCTCTCCATGGGCACAGACCTGAGCTATTCCTGGTGCTGTCGTGTGTCCCGAGGGACGCAGCCCCTTTGTGGGATCTCCCCGGGGCGAAGGCCAAGCAGGTGAGGCCCCCACATTCTGCGAGCAGTGGGCTGGCCAGGTGCCCCCCCAAGGAGCTGTGGACGGCTGTGGGGTGGCCGGACAGGCCTCAGTGTGAGAGAGAAACAGACGCACTGTGAGCCCCCCAGAGGGTGTGCGAGGCAGAGCCCCCGTCGGGAGCAGGGTGCCTCCACCGCCGGGGCAGAGATCTTGGGCCAACTCGTCTGGGGGGCACGGGCCTCGCGGGGCAGAGACGGTCCTCCCAGAAGTGCGTGCAGGAGCCCATGGCCCAGAAGGACACGCCTGCCTCCTGGAGCCCCTGGACTTTGGGGGGGAGGGTATCGGCCTGGCGCGCAGGCAGGACCCCTTCGAGGGCGGGGCTCTGCATGCCGCGGACAGCGCTGGGGACAGAGGCCGCCAGCGGGTCCTGGTTGGAGGCCCACGTGCGTGTCAGGCGGCCGCGGGCTGACCGTCCGCCCCAGGAGGACAGACCACGACACTGGTTCTCGTCATGCTCATAAGGACGGACCGAGAGCAGACGGAACTTCTGGAAACTAGGAAATGCTGCTTTCGCCGTGTCCTGACAGTCCCTGTGCCCGCCGGGCGCCGCAGTGATGAGGACGAGCCCGCGGGACCTCCCCAGCCCCCGCGGCAGGGCGGCCACAGCCCTAGCCGTCACCCGCCCCCGGCCCCTCGCGGCCCGGGCTCCAATCAGCAGGCAGTGATAAGGGGAAGGCAACCAGCCGCCTGGAGCCAGGGCGACTGAACCTTGCCCCAGGGACCTGTCAGTGCAGGACGGACACGCTGACCCTGGCCGCACCATGGCGGGCCCCCTGTGCCTTGTCCTGCTCGGCGCCTCCCTGGCCGGCCTCCTGCTCCCCGGGGGCAGCGGTAAGTGCCCCCTCGCCCCGCACACTGCCGAGACGGCCCCCGGGGAGCAGGAGGGATGGCGGGGGGCAGGCTGACGCCCCGAACTCCACAGTGGGGAACGCGGTGTCCCTCCCGCGGCGTGACACGGCCAGGCCTGGTGGCCCCAGCCAAGGGTAGCCTGGGGCCAGGCGCTGGTGGGGGTCAGACGGCAGACCAGTGTCACACACAGAAGCCTGTGGACAGAGAAGGAGGTAGAGACCAAGAGGGACAGAGAGACATGCCCCCTCCCCACGGCCAGAGCGAGCCGGGGGCCAGGGGGTCACAGCACAGAGGAGCTTCTGTGGCAGAAAGAGAATGAACAAGAAGCCGGGGCCTCCCCCCTCGGGCTGGCTTGGCCAGGGGAAGGGGTGCCCGTTCAAGGCTGGATGGAGACGGCCCTTCTGCACCTCCCCGGCTGTCCAGAGAGGAGAGGCCCAGAGAGGGGGGAGCAGAGCCAAGCCAGAGGAGAGGCAGGGCACAGCGGCCCCAGGGTGGCAGGAGGCTGGGGGCTGGTCGTGCCCTGGATGGGGGGCAGGAGGGCAGGCAGAGGGGCCCCAGTGTGGGGGACGAGGAGGCGGTGGGAAGTGAGAAATGGGAGCGGGGAGGGCCCTGCGTGCTCCGTAGCGGGGCAGACCTCTGTGGTGAAGGGGCGCCCACAAGCAAGTTGAGCTCCGTGTCGTAGGGTAGGGGTGATACCCAGGTTGCCTTGGGCGGCTTGGATCCCAGGTCCGGGGTCCGGGGTCCGGTGCTGCACGTGGGCAGTCGGCGTTCTGAGCTGAGGGCACACCGCCCACCTGCCGAGGGGAGGACGGGGCTCCGCACGCAGGTCCCGACCGGGGCGGCAACAAGAGGGCCGCCTCTGCGAAGGCGGGAAGGAGGGCAGAGTGGGGAGTGCGGGCGAGGAAGGGTCCGCGGCCTGGTGGCCCCCGCGGGGAGCAGGACAGCGGGCGGGACACAGCCTGAGACGCAGCCCGAGCGAGGAAGCGTCCCAAGGCTCTGGGATCCAACACATTTCAGCGAGCAGGTCACGGCTCATTGAGTCACAGACCCATTCAGCGGGTTTCTAAGTGAAATGGAACAGAAATCAAGTAGAAATGTTGTAATAAGTACTATTTCTTGAACATGCTATTGTGTGTGTGCGCACGTGCCCTGGGACTGCATCATTGTGGGCACAATGGCACGGCCGCTCCCCCCCTAACAGGACCTGGGCCTGGCGGGGGTGGGGTACGGGGGGGGCCGAGAGGCGGCAGAGTCCCGGGACCCCGGAGCTGGGAGAGGTGAGGGAGGGCTTGGGCAGCCACGCAAAGCTCTGGGGGACACGCGAGGGGCTGGGGGCGGGATGGGGCACGTGGACTTCCACACAGATGGGCCCCTGGGGCCCACTCATTTGGGGTCACGAGTGGGGCGTGAGGAAGGGGGGGTCTTGCTACGCGGGGCGAGCAGGCCTGCCACCGAAGCTCTCTGGGTGACGCATCCCTGCCTGTCCCCCAGTGTTTCTCAGCCCGGAGCGCGCCAGCAGCGTCCTGGGCCGGGTCCGCAGGGCCAACTCGTTTTTGGAAGAGATGAAGAAAGGGAACCTGGAAAGAGAGTGTATGGAGGAGATGTGCTCCTTCGAGGAGGCCCGCGAAGTCTTCGAGGACACTGCCAAGACGGTAAGGGCAGGTGTGCGGGCGTCCTGCCACTGCGCCCCTGCCGGGGACCCAGGGCGGCCCAGGCCCCCGTGTGTGCGCGGTGGGGGAGGGGGGCCTTCTCCGCTCGCTGTCCCGTGGGGGCCATGGGGGGGCTGAGGGCCTGCTGCGGCCCCGTCTGGTAGGAGGTCACAAGACCGTCCGCAGGTATGGTTAAAACAACTCTACATCGGGAGGTGTTCACTTAAAACATGATTCAGAGGCCGGGCCTCCCTGGCCAGGCCGCACACGGGGTCGCGGAGCCCGGCGGTCTTTGCCCAAACCCACGGCCGCCGCCACATCCGACGCAGGCACCCGAGGAGCTGGTCCTGCCGAGTTAGGGCATCGCCAGTGGACACCCCCTCAGATAAGAGGCGCTGGTGCTAGATGTGGGGAGACGGGAAAGCAGAGGTCAGAGGGGCTGGAACGAGTTTGGGAGGAGGAGGAATCGCACTCCGGGACTCGCGGGCTCCCCACGAAGCCGCACCAACCACAGAGGTGTTAGCGTGTGTCTGGGGAAAGGGACAGACACATAGATCAGTGGGACGGACTAGAAAGTCCCCAAATGGACCCACAAAAATAGGGCTGACACTTGACAAAGGTTCACAAACAACCCGATGAAGGAAGGACCGTACGAGCACCACCACCTACGCCCACACGAAGGTCAGCTGCGACCCGCGCGTCACGCCTGTACAGAACCATCTCCAGATGAGCCCAGGGAGGAAACGGCCCTGACACGGAATCAGGCTACATTCCTTAGACCCAACAGCAGAACCATGACCCATCGAAGAGGAAGCCGGTAAATTAGATGTACTCAAGATTTGAGACTTGCTCTGTGAAAAACCTCGAAGAATAAAGACACAAGCTATTAACTGTGAAGATGCTTGCCAACCGCACTCCCGCCGACGGCCCTGGGCTCAGAAGACACGAGGAACTCGCCCGGCTCGGGGGCCGACGGCCGCACACAAGCAGGAGACGCGAACAGGCACACCCCAGGGACGCACGGCCGGCGAGTGCGCGCAGCGGGCTCCTGACCTCCGGGGCCATCATGGGCTCTCGGACCCCTGCAGGCTGGACACCACGGACGGACCCGCACCGGGCGGGTGTCCCGGCCCCGACACTGCCGCCCTCCGACCCCAGCCCCACTCCTGAGCGCGCACTTGCTCACACGGACCCCGGGGCGAGGACGTGTGTCGTGACTCCGGTCACCATCGCCCGGACAAGTAGCCGTGCAGGTGTCCTTGGCTGGGTGGCCGCCGAACAGACCGGCGTCGGGCGACTCAGCAAGGTTGAGCCCCAGGGAGACCTTTACTCTTCTCTCCAGTTTGAAATGTCTCCTTTCGGTTATCCGCTAACAGAGTACAACGTGCTCGGGGCAGGAACAGAGCCCGTGCCCGGAGGCCCTGCCGAGTCATTCCAACCTTGGTCCCCGAGCACGTGTAGCTTCCCCGGGCGCCCAGGAGCAGAGCCCACAGGCCATGGGCGTGGAAAGGCTCCTTTGGAGTCTGCGGGAGGACGAGCTCGGCGCCTCTCCCTGAGCGTCGGGCGCTGCCTGACGTCCTGGGCCCCCGGCCCCATGGGCTCATCCCTCATCCCCCTGCTCTGCCCGTACGTGCGGCCCTCGTGCCCTCTCCGTTCTCCCCAGAGCACTGAGGGTCGGCCCTGAGCCGGGTTCTCCTCTCCAAACTTAATCTCATCGGGCCACAGCCTACTTCCACTAAGACCACATTCCGAGGTTACCCCTGAAGTTGGGGGAGGGTACACTGTTCAACCTACGGAACACGGCAAAACGGTTTTTAAGACTATGAACATTTTTTAGTGTCATATAGGCTTTGGGTGCCATTTTAACCTAATGACCAATTACCATTTTCTCAATTTAACACGAGTGTTCTCCAAGCTTCTGACCCCTGCTCGAATCTTCGACACGGACATCTTCACTCAAAGCCACTCACTGATGTGCTTGGGTGCAGCAAACAGTGACCGTTTCTGGTATAACCCATTCCTCGGGGATTAACTCGAAAATAGATTTTTAACATTCAGCAGAGCTGCTGCCTGTAGGATGACGAGAGTCCCATCTGTAGAGACGCAGCAGGTCTGAAACCCCCCTGGGCCGGGAGCCCGAGACCAAAGGTGCAGGAAAGGGCTCTGCCGGGGAGAGGGCCCGAGCCAGGCCGAGCGCGGCAGCTGCGGGAAATGTCGGCGCTCTCCCTAACGCGTTTTAAAATCTTCTTTCTCCTTTTAGACTGAGTTCTGGAATAAATACAGAGGTAAGAGGTCTTCTATTCTAGCAGTGAGTGGGGTTTGTGTGGACACTGAAATAGGGAGAGATTGTATTTGAGTTTTGAAAATTCTTCCTGAAGTTCCTTTCCAATTTCCTGCTTATTTCTCATTCACCTGAGCCCTTTCCTGTCTGTTTTCATAACAGTTACTGTGAAATCACTTTTTGTAACTTTATGCTAATTCTAGTTTTGTTACTGACTGAAACGTAGATTTAATCAGTTCACGCTCACTCGGGAAGTACCAAACTCTGTGATAACTTTTTAACCCAAGGTGTTAGGTGGAAACAAAGAGTGGTCTGAACGAGTGTGTCTTCTAAGAAGACCACATGTTTGCGGCTTGTGAAATGGTCTAAATCATGACTCCTGTTTTCTCCTGGTAACACTTTTCAATTTCTCAAAATGCCAGTTGGACCTGGCTCTAAATTCGATTGTCCAAAAGCACCAAGAACCGTGAAGTCCCCTGAGTGCTGGACAGTAGTCTTTGCGTTCTGATTTTACCTCCAGACCGTCTGGGAAGAGGCCCCCGAGCACGCGTCTTGTCAGTGTCGAACCTAGAAGCAGGTGTCCGGCCGTCCCCGGCCTCTGACCTCCCAGCTGGTCCCGCACGGTCACCAGCCCCGAGCTCCTCCCTCTGTTGAAAACACGCTGTCAGACATCCCAGCAGAAATAGAGAAGCTGCTCTATGGCCCAGTTAGATAAGAGCATCCCGTCGCGAGAGGCACAAGAGGTGGGGGTAAATGAAGTCCCAGTGGGAGACACGTCTCCGGGGAGACAGGAAGGGCAGGTTGGCTCAGGCGATCAGAACAGCGCAGCAAGCCGTCTCCGCGGCCGTGCGAGCTGCCGGCGAGCTCGCTTCCCAGAGCCTGTCTCTGCAGATGGGGACCAGTGCGAGAGCAGCCCCTGCCAGAACGAGGGCCAGTGCAAAGACGGCCTCGGCGAGTACACGTGCACCTGTGCGGAAGGATACGAAGGCAAAAACTGTGAGCTGTGTGAGTTCTCTGCCCGGTGTCTTCAGCTCGGGCTTCCCCGCCGGGCCAGGGACGGGGTTGGGGCCCCGCGTCCTGGGTCCGAGTCTGCGCTCGGGCGCGCCGCACCCTTGTGGGGCCAGCGGGGCCCAGTGGCCCACAGTCCCCTTGGCTTTAGGTGACACACACGCAGCCCCGTCTCTTCCTCTGAGGGGCCGGGCCGTAGCTCAGGCGTTATTCTCTCCCGGGGGGCCTCCCCCTCACCAGCGCGGGTCCCTTGTGGTCCCAGCAGTGGCTGAGTCACCACCTCCCACTCATGTCCCTTGGGGCAAACAAATGTCAATTCCAAATGTCCAGAATCATCCAATTACACGTAATTCATTCTACATGGAAAAGTCACTGTTTTCCTGATATGGTGATTAACTTAATAAACATTAGATGTGTATCAGGCCGGTTTCCCCCAAGGAGAAGATCTTCATGATCTGCAGAACGGGCCCTGGGCCCGTGGATGGGCCCGTTGCATCGCTGTGCGCTGGTCCCCGCGGGGCCCGTCCACGCCGCCCGAAGCCCCGCGCCGCTGTGCGCATTCTCTAAAGTTGCACCAATGTGGGTCTTCTCACTGTTATTACTTTGGCACCAAAACCCAAACGGCAGAATGTGACAGTGGGCCGTGGTGGTGTTGGGGACGTGAGTTGGGGACCGGGGGTGGCGTGCGCGCTGGCAAAGGCAAGCTGCACCGCGAGGGACGCCCACGACCCAGCCTCAATGCCCCCGACGCTCCCCGGGGCCTCTGTGTCAAGAGCGTCCAGCGCCCGCCCGTGCCCGGACCCCAGGCTCGGAGACGCGGCCCGGCCCCTTTACACCGAGGGCGATCCAGCGGCCTCAGCAGACAGGCCCACAGCCACCCCCTGGCTCGCCTGAGCACGCAGCCCCCCAGCCCGTCCTCCTGCCCGCGGCTGTGGGTGGGGCGCGTGCCCTACCGAGGGCTGAACTTGAGACCCGCCGGCCGCCGGGGCCCACCCGGGCCGAGCTGGGGTCTCCGCAGCACCTCCTGGGAGTCTGGCGCCCGGGCCCTGCAGAGGCCACGCCGTCCCCACGGGGCCCGGGGACCGTTGGGACGTGAGCCGAGTGGTTCCGGACCTTGGTGCCCGCGGGCGGGTCGCCCTCCGGGGTTGGCGCTGTCTCAGTCTCCCCGGCCGCTCTCCTGCAGCCACGAGGAAGCTGTGCAGCGTGGATAACGGGGACTGCGAGCAGTTCTGCCGGGAGGAGCAGAGCTCCGTCGTGTGCGCCTGCGCCGGCGGCTACGTCCTCGCGGACAATGGCAAGTCCTGCATCTCCACAGGTAGGAGGCGTGCGGGCCGAGGTGCGTGGGGCCACGAGGTGCGGGAACAGACCCAGGGTTTCTGGGAACTGTCGGAGGAACGGGGCCAGCGGGATTGCCCAACTCCCCGGATGCCGGCGAAGACGGGGTGGTGCCCGGCTCGCCGCCAACCCTGAATCGCCACGACCTGCCTGTGACCTTGGCACAGCCAGCCGCCCGGGAAGGCTGGGAGTCGGAGCGGGTGCGGGGCGGTAGGGGCAGACTCTCGGGGCCGTGGAAGAGGTGTGGGGGGGGGAGAGGGGAGGGGGGCGGGGCAGGAGCTGGCAGGGGAACCGCAGACCCCCCAGAACGAGCAGGTCGGGCAGGCCCCGAGCGGTGGGCTTTGGTTTCCTTCTCTGTGATGAAAGCCGGGCCGAGTCCGGCCTGGAGGTTCACAGAGGGCCCGGCCCAGTGAGGGGACACGAGCGGGACGTCCTCACTGCCGAGGACCCACCAGGGCCAGAGCTTCTGAGCGGCCACCTCTCTCTGTCTTCACTCCCCTCGCGTCTCACGGTGCCCCACGTGCTCCTCACGGCCTGGTGTCCCATCTGACCCACGGCTGTGCTCGGGGGGCTGCGTCTCAGGCCTCCCAGAAGGTGGGCATGACCCCGCCCTATGGCAAAGGCCCCTGTTGTGGGACCTGGGCCCTCAGGGGTCCCCTCTGCCCCCACCTTCTCCAGGTTGGTCGGGAGAGCTGTGTGTGTGGGGCAGGGAGGTTCTCGCTCTGCTGAAGCCGGCCCGTGTCCTTTCAGAGCCTTTCCCCTGCGGGAAAACCACGATGGGGCGCAGGAAGAGGTCCGCGGAGACCGCCCACAGCGGCGAGGGTCCCTGGGAGGCCGAGGCCGGCGTGCAGGAGCAGGACGACCCCGGGGATCTGCCGGCCACCCAGAGCACTCCGCTGCTGCTGCCCTTCAACAACACAGACCGCAGCTCCACGGAGGACTCGAGCAGCGTGATCCGCATCGTGGGCGGGCAGGACTGCAAAGACGGCGAATGTCCCTGGCAGGTGACCACGCCCCGGGCCTGGGTGGCGCGGGCGGCGGGCACATCCCACTGGCTCGAGGGCGAACGTGCGGAGACGAGAAGCGGGCCCTGTCCCTTCCCCCCACCCCGTCCACCCCTGACTGGGCACCCAGGAGGCAGACAGAAGAGGCTGTCCCGGGACCTCGACCAGCTCGGGATGCAGGCACAGGTCGGCGGGGGCGGGGTGGGGGCTGCCCCGTGGGGCCGAGCCCTCGGCTCGCTCTTCTGACCACGGCAGGAACACTCACTCCCCTCGCTTCCGCTCTACTCGGTTAAAAGATTTTTTACCAAACATGTCAAACCTGACCAGGCAGGAGGCAGGTAGTACTTTGGAGAAAGTGCACCATGTGTTTGCCAAGGTAAGAAATCCCTCTTTGCTTGTTGATTCGGACTAAGTTGGCCCCGTTTGCAAAGAACAACACA
Source organism: Procyon lotor (assembly GCA_028646535.1). Taxonomy (NCBI): domain Eukaryota; kingdom Metazoa; phylum Chordata; class Mammalia; order Carnivora; family Procyonidae; genus Procyon; species Procyon lotor. The sequence goes on from JAQQSY010002349.1 coordinate 13,714, forward strand.
GGACTCGTGCTTGGAGCGTCAGA
>JAQQSY010002350.1:0-13736 GCA_028646535.1 Procyon lotor
AGTGGCAAAGAGTAAGATATCTGAAATGGAAATTATGGGATTCACTGAAGTACATAGATTAAGAGTATGACAATAGGACAGAGTGACTCAAATAGGATGGAAAAAAAGATCCCTGAAGAGAGAGTTAAAAAAAAAAAAAAAAAGATGAGAGCCCAAGAATTAGAAGAATTATTAGAGTGAAATCAGAAAAATATCTGGCTAATATTTTGTTTTGTAATGTATCGTAATGCAATGTATTTTGTGGGACAGAAGGAGAGTGGACCAGAAGCTACATTTTTCAAGGAATAAAAAGCACAGTGGTCTGAGGAGCACCAGAAGAGTGAACAAGTAATAGATGACACAGTTTTATGATGTAAGATTCAAAGGTGAGTGCTTTAAAGGAGGAAGGAATGAAAATAGTGTAAAATGGCAATAAGAAGTAAGAAGGATACATATCCCACTTTCCACTCAGCTACAGTGGGGATTTTGAAAAGAAAACTTACCACTTGAAAGGACTGCAGGGGGAAGAGTGGAGTATTTTTAGAAAAGGAGTCTACTGAGCACATCAAGGACTCCCTTGTTGCTCTGCAAGTGAGATTCCTCATTAAGACTACACAAGGACTCTAAATAGTTGGATATAGCTGTCTGGATACAAAAGAGCCAAAAACTTGAGTTCATAATACTGGCCAGAGCCAGAAATGGAATATGGTCTTCAATCTAAATAGGGACCATATGGTATGCGGATATAGATTTTTTAAAAACCTTGTGTTTGAAAATGTCATAAAGAATTAAAAAAAAATTTTTTTAAGTACCAGAAAAACTAAGAAGAGTATTTAAGAGTATAGTACAAAAAGTCATATATAGATTGTCTCAGTCACCTTCACCCACCAGATAATAATCTCTTATAAAAGCCAACAGACTATCTTCAGGAAGCTTACTTTAAAAGAATAATACATATATAGAGATCTTACAGTAAGATTAGAAACAGAACTCTGAAAAATGAAAATCCTGAAATCATGGAATGCATAATAAGGAGACTAAGTTAGTTTTAGTCCTTGGTTCATAAGTAAAATCCAAAGAAATAGCACCATCTGTTGGAGTTTCTCATATTTATAAATATTCTCAATTCTTGAAAAATGTGTAACTAGTATGTAACACTTCCCCACTTTTAACTTAGAAGATGAATATTAAAGGACAAAACCCAACACAAAATCAAAAGGCTTATATTAAAAAGTGTTAATTCTTAGCTCATAATTCTGATTTCAAATAACTCACCATTTGACTAAATTTATATGAAGATTTTATGAAAGATAAAAATAGTTTCAACTAATAAAGAAAAGAGTATATAGTTACATTTTCAAAGGAACTCACAGATATGGTATTCCTGTATGCTGCTTGTATAACCATATATTGCCGAATATCCAAATATTATGATCATGACAACATCTCTACTATCCAGCTCCATAATGTGTGCTGAATGTCCCTCCACAGCATACTGCTGACCATGTCCAAGAACAGTGGGAGTTTTTGTACTCCATGACTGACTATGTATGTTAAAAACCCATAATTCGTCTGTGACATTGCCATCATTTGTTTCAATTCTGCCTCCATACATAAAGATGTTTTCCTGTAAATTAAAAACATACATTAATAAGTAGTTTTATCTTAGCAATATAATTAAAAATAAAGGTTCAATTTAAACATTAAACTTCAGTAATCACTCATAACATGCATAAGGCATAGTTTTTATTTATAGAAAGTCAAATAGGAATTAATGCTTTTACTTACAAGAAGGGGAAAAAAAATCCATGCTTTCAAAAAGTTACTTTAAAATACTTTATTTAAAATAGCTATATTAACATAGTTAAATTGACCATGTTTTTAATTATCTTAGTTTTGAGTCTCTATTTCTTACACTTAAATTTTACCAGCTATGTGTATTGCTTTGTGCTATTCTCATTCACTGTTTTCTTCAAGCACTGTTCACCAAAAAGGTAGACCACCACATAGGTATACTGTGTGGTGTGCCTTTTTATTACCATTTCTCATGGCTATGGGCAGATACTTTATAGCACTTATAAATTATACAAATTATTTCAATTACATATAATTGAAATGAATAATACATAAATGGCATACACATCATTACTACTCTAGGAATAGAAAGGAATTCCATCAACCTAATAAAAAGCACCTAAGAAAAACACACAGCTAATATTACACTTAATGGTGAAAGACTGATGCTTTCCCACCAAGATCAGAAACAAGATAAAAGATGCCCACTTATACCACTTATATTCAACACCGTATTGGAGGTTTTAGCCAAAGCAAAAAAGCAAAAACTGAATAAAGGCATCCAGACTGGAAAAGAAGTAATGTACTTCCAGCCATAGATTATATGAACTTGTACACAGACAATCCTAGGAAATAAAAAAATAATTAGAGCTAATAAATGAATTCAGTAACATTGCAGAATTCAAAATCAACGTACAAAAGATCCATTATATTTCTATACACTTAAAATGAACAATTCAAAAAGAAACTAAGTTAACAATTCCATTCACAAAATCATCAAAAAGGAAGTAATACTTAAAAATAAATTTAACAAAAGAAATTACAAACTGTAACACTGAAAGCTATAAAACATTATTGAAAGAAATTTTAAAAGATCTAAATGAATGGAAAGACATCCCATGTCCATGGGTCAAGACTTAATATAATTAAGATGGCAATGTCTCCAAATTGATCTACAGATTCAACGCAATCTCTTGGATGGCTTCTTTGTAGAAACTGACAAGTAAATTTCAAAATTCACATGGAATTGCAAGGGACCCATATTATCCAAACAATCTTGAAAAAGAAGAATATAACTGACATACTCACAGTGTTCGATTTCAAAACTTACTTTAAAGGAAAAGTAATCAAGACAGTGTACTACAGGCATAAAGACAGGCATATAAATCAATAGAACTAAGAGTCCAGAAATAAATCCATACATCTAAGAGCCAACTGATACTTGAAAGAGTGCCACAACCATTCAGGGGGAAAAAAATAGCCTCTCCAACAAATGATATAAGGAGAACTAGACAGTCAACATGCAAAAGAATGAACTTGAAACTTTACTGCATACTATGTACAAAACTTAACTCAAAATGGATCAAACACCTAAATGTAAGAGCCAAACTATAAAATTTTAGAAAGACACATTATGTTATGAGGTAAACTTTTATAACACTGGATTTGGCAATGGATTCTTAAATATGATACCAAAACACAAGCAATAAAAGAAAAACAATAGATTGCATTTCATTAAAATTAAAAAAAACTTCTGTGCTTCAAAAGACATTATCAAGGAAGCTCACAGAATGTGAAAAAAATATCTGCAAATCATGTATTTGATAAGGGACTTGTATCTAGAATATATAAATACCTCTTACTTCTCAATAATTAAAAGACAAATAACCCAATTAAAAATGGGAAGGGGGAGTACCTGGATGGCCAGTCACTTAAGCATCTGCCTTCAGCTTAGGTCATGATCCCAAGACTCTGGGATCCAGCCCCCCCCAACCCCCTCAAACTCCTCCCCAGGCTCTCTCCTCAGCAGGGAATCTGCTTCTTCCTCTCCCTCTGCCCCTCCCCTCTCCATCACTCCTGATCTTTCTCTCTCAAATAAATAAATAAAATCTTTAAAAAAATAAAAATAATTTAAAAATTAAAAAATTAAAAATGGAAAACAGTCTGACAGTTCCTCAAAAAGTTAAATATAGAGTTACCATTTGACCCAGCAATTTCAATCCTACTTATATACCCAAAAGAAATATAATCACATGTCCACACAAAAACTTACACATGAATGTTCACAGCAGCACTATCATAATAGCCAAAAGGTAAAAACAACCCAAATGCCCACCAACTGATAAATAAAGCAAATGTAGTATATCCATAATAGAATATTATTTAGCCATAAAAATGTAATATCAATACATGCTACAACATGCTAAACACAAACCATCTAGTACATAATTTCATTTATATGAAATGTCCAGAACAGACAAATCTATAAAGACAGGAAGTAAATTCATGATTGCTTAAAGGTGGGAGGATGAGGAGGTTTGGAGTTATAAAGGGTACAAGTATCTTTGTGAGGTAATGAAAATGTTTTAAAATTGATTATACAACTCTGCGATTTTATGCAAATATCCAAAAGATTGTTGCACAACTCTGAATATATGTATATATATACATAGAGGTTTTTATCTTTAAAACATGCATATGCATAGAAAAAAAGAGCTGAAGTTTATTCTTTACATCACTCTTAAATTTTCCAAATTTTCTTAAATAACCACAGAAAATATATAAGTTTTTATTTGTTGGGTCTAGTCACAGACCACAAAATACACAAATCTTTGTTGATTCAAAATAAAAACAAGTAGCCTATCATTTTAATCATACGAAGTTCATGAATTATACAAGAGTAACTGAGTATAATGCAATCCCTACCAAAATTTCCATGACATTATTGGAGAAATGGGAAAATCTATCCTAAAATTCATACGGAATCTTAAGTGACCCTGAATAGGCAAAACAAACTTGAAAAATGAGATCAAAGCCCTAAGTCTCATACTTCCTCGTTTCAAAACTTACTACAAAAGTATAATAATCAAAATTGTGTCACACTGGTACTGGTACACAGACACAGATCAAAAAATAGCCTGGGGCACCTAGGTGGCTCAGTTGGTTAAGCAGCTGCCTTAGGCTTGAGGTCCTGGGATTGAGCCCACATCACGCTCTCTGCTCAGTGGGAAGCCTGCTTCTCTCTCTCTCTCCCTCTGCCCACTACTCTTCCTACTTGCACCCTCTATCTCCCTGCCAAATAAATAAATAAAATCTTAAAAAAAAAAAAAAAAAAGAAAGAAGGAAAGAATAGTCCATATATAAACCCTCACACACGGTGAAATAATTTTCAACGAAGGCACCAAGGGCATTCAATGAGGAAAAGACAGTCTTTTCAACAAATGGTGCTGGGAAAACAAAGTATCTACACGCAAAAAAATGAAAGTGAACACTTACCCTACACCATAAACAAAAAAATTAACTCAAAATGGATTAAAAAGCGAATATAAAAACTAAAACTTTAAAACTCTTAAAAGAAAACATAGGGAAATAACATAGCATTGTTATTCATAACACTGGATTTGTCAATGATTTCTTGGATGTGACATCAAAAGCCCAGAGAACTACATTAAAAAAAATTGATTAATTGGACTATTCCAAAATAAAAACTTATGTGCATCAAAGAACATATCAACAGAGTGAAAAGACAGCCCACAGAATGGAAGAAAATATTTGCAAATCATATATGAGATACGGAGTTAATATCTAGAATATATAAAGAACTCTTTTAACTCAACAACGAAGAAACAAACTTTGATTTTAAAAATGGGCAAAAGACTTGAATACACGTTTCTTTAGAGGATGCATACAAATAGCCAATAAGCACTTGAAAAGATGCTCAACATCACCTAACATTAAAGAAATGCAAATCAAAACCACAATGAGATAACATTTCATACAAAGGGTGACTATTTTAAAAAGCAAAAACAAAAACAAAACAAAAAAAAAACAAGTGTTGAAAAGGATGTGGAGGAATTAGAACCCTGTGCACCACTGGTGCAAATGTAACAAAATTTCCACAGCTGCTGTGGAAAACAATATGGCAGTTCCCCAAAATATTAACAATAGAATTATGATATAGTCCAGCAACTCCTCTTCCAGCTATCTACCAAAAAAACTTAAAGCAGGGATATAGATAGTTTTAAACCCATGTTCACAACAGCATCATTCAAAGGGTCAAAAAGGTGAAAGCAACCCAAGAGTCTATCAATGGATGAATGGATAAACAAAATGTCGTATATCTATAAAATGGAATATTATTTAGCCTTAAAAAGGGAGGATATTACAGCATATACTACATGGATGAACCTTGAAGGCATTATGCTAAGTGAAATAAGCCAGTCAAAAAACAAACACTGTATAACTCCACTTATATGAGGTACCTGGAGTAGTCAAATCACAGAGAGAGAGAAGGTAGAATGGTGGTTGCCAGGGGCTGGGGAAGGAAATGGGGAGTTACTGTTTAATGGGTATAGAGTGTCATTTTTGCAAGATGAAAAAAGGTCTGGAAATAATAGTGGTAAGTGTTGAACAACAATTTGAAAATATTTAGTGTCACTCAAACTAGATTTAAAAATGGTCAAAATAGTAAATTTATGTTACGTGTACTTTACCACAATTTTTTTAAATGCTGGGGGCTCAGTGGGTTAAGTGACTCGGTGCAGGTCATGATTCCAGGGTCCTGGGATCGAGCCCCACTATGGGTTCCCAGCTCAGAGGGGAGTCTGTTTCTCCCTCTCCTCTCACCCACCCCCCGGCTCTCTCTCCCTCACTCTCTCTTTTTCAAATAAATAAATAAAATCTTAAAAAAAAAAGTGATTAGCCTGATGATTAGGCATAAAGCCATGGACAAAAACTCAATCTTCATTTTTTTCTCATGTTCAATGGAGAATTGTGCCAAAATCTATTTTTTTACTAAAATACTTTGAGTTAGTGACATCTCAAGTTATTGTTATCTATTCTCATTAAGTATTTGAAATAAAACTGAGATTTAGTATATTTTGTTCCTCAAAGGTAAATTCTTAGAAAAAAATTGATTAAAATTTAAAAGCATCATCCATACCTGATATAAAGCAAGAGAGTGTCCATATCTCTGGAGAGGACCCCTTGATAGACTTCCTACATTCCATATACTGCTTTCCAAATTATAACTAAAAGTAAAAAAAAAAAAAAAAGAAAAAGAAAAATACTTTGTAAGCTAAGATTCATTTTTGTTTTTTTAATTAGCATATGTTTTCCTCACTTGTATTCAAGTATTCATTCAATTCAAAATAATTATAACTAATAAACTCATAATTTCATGTATCATATTAGAAATTTTCAATACTCAGTCAAGACATACCAACTCTAAATCAAAATTCAATCATTTAAATGTGTAATATGTATTAACTTGACTAGGCTATTTATTACTTGGTTTATTATTATAATTATTGGTTTATTACTGGAATCAATTTCAATCAATTACCTTTAACAATTTCAACCAACTGAATAGCCTAAACAATAAGTGAGTTATTCTGCATTTTTCATTTTTTTAAAAGCCAGCTTTTTCTTCTCAAAATTGATGAAACTTCTCCCCATTTTTATAACAGCCATTTGCTTTATGTATTCATTTTTATACTTTTACACAGACTAAGCTTAGCATTATATAAAATTAAGAAATATGCATTTCCTATGCCAAATACAAATTGTTCACAGAACACTTTTTGAAATAAAATGAACCTAGTAAGACAGAAGCTTCTGTAAAAGTAAAGTAATTATTGGATTATAGGATAAAAAAAGAAAATTAATATTCGTTCTAAAAATATATATATGAAAACAGAAGTTCCAAACTATGACTCTCAAATGCTTATCCAACAGAACTCCACCATCATACTCTACACTCAAAAGTTCCTCAATTTGCCAAAACATAAAAAGGGAAGCACCCAGCTAAGAATTGGCTAGAACACTGTTTAAGAAGCTAATTATCAATTATTTCCCCTCTTCTCTTTCTTCAACTCATCGAGAAAGGTAAGAGTGCTCCCTTCACAAAAAAAAAGGCGGGAAGGGTTACCAAAAATTGTCTTCAGTATCATGTTTAACTTATTTCCTACAATGGAGTTATAAAATACATGTGTATGACATAAATGAGGAAATACAATCAACCAGAACATAAACATAACTTCCACAGACTTGTACCTATATCTACCTACCATATCTGCACCCAACACACTGCTTTCCACCAAGTTACCATAAATTAGGGCCCAGCAAACTCTTTCTGTAAAGAGCCAGACTATATTTTAGGCTTTGTGTACCACATTGGTCTTACACATTCTTCTTTAGTTCTTTTCTACAGCCCATCAAGAATGTAAAACCATTCCTAGCATCTAGGTCCTAGGCCCCTCCTTGGCAGTTGTCCGTTTCTGCTATCAATAAACTATATTTGTGTTCCTGGTGCACTAGAGCCCACAACATTCTAGCAATTCTCCCATCTCTTTCCTATATCACCACTTTTTGGTCTTACTAGATAATTCCAATCGGCATAAAAACATGGTGTTATTTTTCCCCACTCATTAAAAAAAAAAAGGAAAATTTCTCTCAACCCCACTACTACCCCTTCAAGCTGCCTTTGCTTCCTTGCCCCACTCTGCACCTCTCCACTCTCTCTTCAACTAACTCCAAGCAAGCTTTGAAAAACAGGGCTCCAGCAAAACTCTTTTTGTTAAAATCAACTTCCTCCTGCTAAATCCCTGACCACATCTCAGTCCTCAGTCATTTTCCTTGACCTGGTTAATCATTAGCATTTGACACTGCTAATCATTCCTTCCTCCTCCTGTACTCTCTTCCCTTGCCTTCAAAGACACCACACTTGGTTTTTCTACCTCACAGGCCACTCCTTTTCAGCCTCCTCTGCTGTTTTCTCATCCTTTACCCTGACCTCCCAGTGACATGGTGCCTCGGGCTCAGTTCATGGTCCTCTTCTCCACCTAGAATTTATTCCTTTGATGGTCTCATCCTAACTCAAGCCCTTTCTACTCTTCTTACCAATCCCAGCATATTCTTAACAAAGTAGGCACAGTGAGTCCTTTAAAATACAAGTCAAAGCATGCTCAAAGATTCCCAATGGGAATCTCAAAAGACCTACAACATCCTACATGATCTGTCTCTCTCCCCCACTATCCCAACAATTTCATGCTTCCTTCTCATGTATTCCATGAAAGTCACAGGGGCCTCCTTGTTGCTGCCTGAACTGTCCAAGTAGCTCCCACATTAAGGTTTTTGTCTGGCTCTTTCTCCTGCCTCCAGATAATTGCACTGCTGATGCTTAATTCCTTCAATCTGTTCAGTTATCACCTTTCTCGTGATGCCTACCTTGACCATTACATTTATAACTCTCCTCTTTGCACTTTGTGATTTGCTTATCCTATCTATCTTGGTATCTATCTCTATATATGTGCATATATACAATTTACATACAATGTACTTATTTATTATGGTAATTATGTTTTTCTAATTGCCTGTCTTTACTCACTAATTCCATAAAGATAGGGACATTTATTATGTCCACCATATATCCCAAGTATCAAGCAAACAGTAAATATTCAAATAAATTTGCTATGCCCATAAACACATGTTAATTCTCACTAATGTCAATACACATGTTCTGTCAAATATTCTAATTTAATACACTAATATAGAACTTTTATAACTTACTGAATAATTTTGCCTTAAAATGTAACATCTAGGGGAACGTCGGTGGTTCAGTTGGTTAAGCATCTGCCTTCAGCTCAGGAAATGATCCCAGAGTTCCAGGATCAAGTCCCACATTGGGCTCCCTGCTCAGCAGGGAGTCTGCTTCTCCCTTCTTCTTCTGCCACTACCCCTGATCTTGCTCTCTCTCTCTCTCACTCTCTTCCTCTCTTTCTCAAATAAATCTTTTCTAAAATTGCAAAAGATTTTTAAAAATGTAACACCTACACCTCAATTAAATTCTATAAAGATACATTGACTTATGACTGATATCACTTCCAAAAGCTAGTAAATATCCTTACCTACCTACAACTGAACTACAATCAGAAGAAGAATAAAAAAATCCCTAACCTGTGAAAACAGCAACCAGGTTACTTCTAATCTGAAACCTTGAGGCTTACTACAAAAGTAAACACTATAAGCAAAAGAACCAGGTTGCAGACAAAAAAAAAAAAGTTAAATTATCTGAGTCAAATGAGAAATATATACGTTTAGGAGAGTATCAAATGATATTCACCACTTAGTATTAAATATACTATTAAACTTGTACAGAACACAAATTTTTAAGATTCCCATGTTTCCCTGACACTGTACTCCATCTTCACAACTCTACTTTGCAAATACCACAATTTAATTCCAAGTTTTTATTTTATTTTCATAGACTTCTCATTTTTGTTATTCATAGTTAATTTCCTTCTAATTTCCACATGTAAATCTTATTTCTTCAGATTCTTTTTAGGTCTTAACAACTTGTTTAATCCCACCAACTCTCCTTCAATTGTTTTTAGAATATTTTATCCTTCATATATTGTGATGTATAATTCTAATTCTTCACTTAAATATTTACCTATAACTCTTCCTTTTCTTCCTCTCCAGAATTTATTTTAGACTTTAATTCCTTTTGTATTCAATCATAGTTTTAAAGCAATCTCCTCTTAAACACAGACTTTTTTATATTCTCCAAAGTAACAAGGTTAAATACTTTCAGTTGGTAGGGTTGCCAGATAAAATATAGGATACTTGGTTAAATCTGAATTTCAGATAGGCAACCAACAAATTTTTAGTATACATATGACCCATTCAATATTTGGGACAAAAGCAAAAACACATACTTTTAAAATTTTATGCATATTGCACATTACAAGGAGCCTCCATGCAATATATACAATTTTACAATGAATACTAACAAGGTCAGTTCTGACTGGTTGATGCCCAAGTTGTACCAGTTATATTATTATATTGAAAACAACACTGATAATCAAATTACTCTTACTACTTCCTCTTTAATTCTGTTACTAGATGGTTGATAAAATACAACCGGTAGCTGAAAAAAAATTCAGATAAAGCTGCCACCCATGTGATTTTTCCCATCTCATCCAATCATGTAGAGGATAATCTCTATTGTGCCAACAGCAAATGAATGATTTATTTTATAATATTGGCACTGTGTTCCCAAAAGTTTATAAAGTAAAAGCTCAGGTAAATTAAAACTTATGGAACAAACTAAAAGTATTTTTGTATAAGCAATTACACTTCATTCTAAAAAAATGAAAGGTGAAAGGATTTTTAATGTCTAATACAGGCATTGCCCCCTACTTGTTTGAAGTTAATATTTTCATACTGAGAAATATGTACATACTGAGAAATATGAGAATTTGAGAAAAGCACTCTCTAGAGAGGTAATAAAATTTCTACAAAACCTAGATGCACAATTAAAAAAAATTAACTATAAACGTATTAAGTTCATAAGTTCTCAAATAAGTCCCATGTAGCAAGTAGACACCATCACAGATACTACCATTTATAAATTTGGACAGCAATAAAATAAGAGATTTAATATAGTCTTATTACCAAAATAATCCAATAAATTATGAACATTTGAAAAAAAAACTTACTTTAGGACCATTTGAAAAGAACTGTAGTTAAAAGTATATCCACCAATCACCCACATAAATTTCCCATGTAAAACTGCTTTATGGGAAGCCCGACCTACAGAAGGACTGAAGGGTTTAACATTTGGCAGAATCCAGTAAGACTCAGTAGAAGGAACATTCAAAGAACAATCAGGACCTATTAAAAGAAAAAAAATCAAAATACATTAAACAAAGACCTTAAATTATAGAAATAGAATGTATGGATTAAGAGAATTTAAGAATTCAATGCTCATGATATTAATAAATACAATATACATAACAAGTGATCTAAAATATAACTTATGGGAAAAATTCTAAGACCAAATGTAATGCCTACAGGGCAAAAAAATTCATATACCCAATCAGACATAAATACCACAACCTGAAGGAATCGTTTAAATAATAACAAATTGCATATTTACTTTAGAATGCTACTAGAATGCTACTAGCATATTAGACTGCAAATCAATGTACTCAAACCCTGGTTTGGTCACTGACAACAAATGTGACCTTGGGCAAGTCTGTTTACCTCTCCAATCATCAATCCTTCATCTATAAAATAGAAATAACAATTGATCCCCTAAAGGTTATTATAATTTTTTAAAAGAGAGTAGAAATGAAAGCATTTATAAACTATTAAACAAATATAAAACCAAAAATTATATTTTTTCTTAGTATCATTGTAGTAAGAACAACCGAAATTGGTATTAGTAGAAAGGCTTATTATCCTCAAACAGAAAAAATTATTATGCATAATAAAATACAAAGTATTAATAAGTGCAGGATAACTTAAATAACTTTAAGTTAAAAACACTGCCTTTACCTACCCATCATTCATGTTACTCATGAAACTTGGTTTCCTCCTCTGGAAAATATAGGAGACTAGCCTAGATCAGGTTTCTCAAACTTAACTAATTGAAGGACTGCTCCTAAAGGAAATATGTATTTCACTAAACTTAAGGTTCATTAATTATTTTAATTCTAAGGAAACCAAAATACACTCAAACAAAACGAGATATAAATTCCTTATGTTTGAAGTACTTTCATAAATATAAAACCAAAATTTATAAACTGCATATAAACTTATAAGACCAGTAAAATTAATGTGTACTTAATATGATGGTAACATTGTTTTGCTCAAAGTAAATCATTAGTCCCAAATTGAAAATGATATTACTATAGCACTTTTTTTTTTACTATGGCACCTTTTTAACATAACTTTAGCATACCTATATTATCTTGACATAATTCTCCCAACACTTTTCTTTACCTTTAATAAATATTTTAAATTCATATAATATGCCATATTATCATTTGAACTTCACTTGTCACAAGCATCAGAACACCTCAGTAATATTCTTTTTAGCCTATAATAAAGCGCTATTACTTGGTCCCAAATTGATAGTCAACAGGAATGTTGACATTGCAATCAAGTGACGTTTTTACTCAATTATCAGATCAATCACTTGGCTTAAATTTGTTAATACCAAAAAGTTTTAGATTATCTTGAATCATAAAATTTTAAAACATCCAAACAGACCCTGATATGAGAAACATGAATCTATACAGTTTCCATTTGTTTATCTGTTCACTCACCCATGTGCTCATTCATCTTCAAAGTCCTATTCAATGCTTACATGCTATGAGTATATTTTTCAGGTACAAACTAGGTAGCATTCTAGATTATCTCTTTGATAATGACATAATCCTTTAAATCAGATACAGAAAATGTTATTATTTCTGAGTGAAAAGATTACAAACTACTCCTTGGTAACTGAAGAAATTTAAGGAACATACTACTGTCAAAAATATTTTTTTAATTCCAATTCTAAATCACTTGGAATTCATTTAATTCAAGTTAGCAAACAACAACCCATGAGCAAACTCTAGCCCGCTGTTTTTGTGAACAAAATTTTATTAGAAGACAGCATGCTCATTCATTTAAGTATCTTTATGACTGCTTCTGCACTAGGAGTGTTGAATACTTGCAACATAGATCATATGGCCTACAAAGCCAAAACTCACAGAACAGTTCACCAATCTCTAAATAAACTGAAATGAGATCATATGGCATTATATATAAGTAATATATTCATTGATATTAATTTTTGTATCTTGTTTTCTTAAAAAGGAAATGTAGATTTATTTTAAATCATGTAAGTCAGGAATAACAAAGTCAATAGGGTAAAATGTTAACAGCAGGTGAATCGGGGTAAAGGGCCCTTGGATATTCTTTATACTATTCTTATTCTTGCAACTTTTTCATAAATTTAAAACTTTCTAAATAAAAACTTAAAAAGAGTCTACCACCTAAAGGCACAGAGTCAGGAGCAATCAAATAATACCTGGGTATTACCTGACAAAGAGCTTGATAGAAAATTAACAGCATGTAAAACTCTTGAGAGTCAGAATTATATTTAAAGCAGTAATATGTTTATGAAATCT
>JAQQSY010002351.1:0-13736 GCA_028646535.1 Procyon lotor
GGGGGGGGGCGCTGTCCAGGGCACCCCCAGAGCCAGGAGCCGGTGAGCAGGCGGGGGCGGCGGTGCCCGAGCTCCGGCTTCCCGGCCTGACCCCGATGAGACGGCCGGTGCAGGGAGGGTGAGGGGTCTCGTCTGGCCGTCCCCTGGGTCTGTTCATCGATCAAGGACCAAGGCCACAGCTCACGTCCACGGCAGAGAGAGACCTCGCGCTCTCGTCAGACAAGGGAAGGTGAGCGGCTCTCCGTGTTTACTTCCGACCCGGGGTCAATGTCGCAGGTTCTCCGTGTCTAGACCTGAGACGGGCCTTTTCTCACATCGGGTTGGAATGTTTCCTAACTCTGAAGGGTGTCCTCCTCGCACATTAATAGATAGCAAATAATTTTATAAATCTAAAACCTTTGGAATTACCAGAATATAAAGAAAAGGAATCTCCGGTATTGTAAATGAGCTAGCATTCGGGGGGGGGGGGGGGGGGACCCTCTTCAGAGACACAAACAGCTCGAAAAGTTATTTCCCTATAAAACTCCAAAGTCCACAATCCTGAACAAATCAGACTGCTCTGATAACTTGGGGTGGGGGGAACCTGGTGTCTTTTCTTTGACTTACAAACCTAGCATGTGTTTTATTATCAAGATCTGGATGTATCTTCTCATGAGGAAAGTAGTTAATCTGAATTTCCCAAACTCCTTATACTGTTTGACCAACCAGAGAAGCTAGCGTTACTTTCACATTGTGCTCAAGACTACGAAGAAATATAAAACTTATCATCAACTCTATTGAATAATTCAAACTGGTCTCAAAACTGGAATCAAAACTGTGTTAGACTTCCACTTCTGGGAATATGGAATATTGGAGTGAGGCTTTCAACTCTGTCAAATAATTCTAACACCTGTCATCCAAAAACATGGAACTCATAAGCAACCCATAAAAATACTCAGCAAAGTGGGAACCGGGGAGACTTCCTCAACCTGAAAAAGTGCGCATGGGAAAATCCACAACCAACATCATACTCAACAGAAGAATGGCTGCTTCTATTAGACGGAGGCAGAAGGCAAGGAGCTCAACACCATAGGGGAGGCTCTAGTAGAGGCCACTGGGCAGGAAAATGAAATAAAAATAGTTTGAAAGAAAAAAGTAAATCTATCTCTATACGATCTTATAACACTGAAAATTCTAAGGAACCAACCCAAAAACTAGTAGAGCTGATAAATGAATTCAGCAAAGTTACAAGATATAAGATTAATATACAAAACTCAAAACATGGGACGCCTGGGTGGCTTAGTGGGTCAGAGCCTCTGCCTTCGGCTCAGGTCATGATCTCAGGGTCCTGGGATCGAGCCCCGCATCGGGCTCTCTGCTCAGCGGGGAGCCTGCTTCCCCCTCTCTCTCTGCCTGCTTGTGATCTCTGTCAATAAATAAATAAAATCTTAAAAAAAAAAACAACCTCAAAACGTATTTCTACATGCTACGAACAATCTGAAAATGAATTGTCAACAATTCCATTTATAATCACATCAAAGAGCATAAAATACTTGGGGATAAATTTAACAGAAGTAGCATAAAAACTTACCCTTTGAAAACTGTAGAGTTTTGTTGAAAGAAACCAAAGATCTAAATAAATGGAAAGACACCCATGTTCATGGATTGGAAGATCAAACATTGTTAGAGGGTCAGTGCTCCCCAAAATGACCCATAGATTCAGTGTAATTCTAATCAAAATCCCAGCTGATATCGTCACAGAAATTAACAAGCCAATCTTAAAATTCATATGGAAATAAAAGGAACCCAGAATAACCAAAACATTACTGAAAAAGAACAAAGTTGGAACACTCATACCTCCCAATTTCAAGACTTACTATGAAGCTACAGTAACCCAAACAGTGCTGACAGGCGCTGACATGAGGACACACACAAAGATCACTAGAATAAAAGGCAGGGTCCAGAATCAAACAAGGGGGCCAAGACCATTCAATAAGGAAGGAATAATCTTGTCAAAATGTGGTGCTGGGACAACTGGACATTCACCTGGAAAAGAAGGAAGCTGCAGGGGCACTCGGGTGGCTCAGTGGGTTGGATGTTCTGCCTTCAGTTCAGGTCAGGTCATGGTCCCAGGGTCCTGGGATTGAGCCCTCCCGCAAGCTCCCTGCTCAGCGGGGAGCCAGCTGCTCCCTCTGCTTGTGCTCTCTCGCCCTCTGTCAAATAAATACAAAATCTTAAAAAAAATAAAAAGAATGAAATTGGATCCTCACCTCACACCCTATACAAAAATTAACTTAGAACAATTCAAAGATCTGAATGTAAGAGCTAAAACTATATGACTCTTAAGAGAAAACATAGGGTAAATCTTCGTAACCTTGGACTATGTAATAGATTCTTAGATATGAGCGCCAAAGCACAACCAACAAAAGAAAACCAGATAAACTGGACTTCATGAAGTTTAAAAACCTTTGCGCATCAAAGGACACCATCAAGAAAGTGAAAAGACAAACAGAGAATGGGAGGGCATTTCTGGAAATCACATTTCTGATAAGAAATTTGTATGTAGAATATATAAAGAACTCCAACAACCCAACAATAAAAAAACAAATAACCCAATTTAAAAATGGGCAAAGCATCGGTAACATTTCTCCAAAGAAGATACACAAATGTCCAACACGCATGTGAAAAGATGCTCAGCACCATGAGCCATTAGGGAAACTCAAATCAAAACCATAATGAGATAGCACTTCACGCTCACTCGAATGGCTATCATCAAAAAGACAGGTGAACAGTGTTGGTGAAGATGTGATGGGAATGTAATGGGTGCAGCCATCCTCGGAGAATACTCTGGAAGCTCCTCCAAAGGTTAAACATGGAGTTGCCGTACGCCATACCCGCTCCACTCCTAGGGATAACCCAGAGAAATGAAAACAAATGTCTGTGCAAAAGCCGGTATATGGATAGCAGCATTACTCCCAATAGCCAGAAAGTGGGAACAACCCAGAAGTCCACCACCAGATGGATGGATAAACGAGATGTGGCACAGCCATACAACGGAATATTACTTGTCCATGAAGAGGAATGAAGTACTGACACATGCTGTCAGACAGAAGAGCCCTGAAAACACCGTGCTAAGTAAAAAAAAAAGCCAGCCACAAAAGACCACATGTCATGATTCCATTTACGTGAAATGTCTATAACAGGCAACTTACTGACATAAAACAGATCAGAGTCCCGCATCGGGCTCCCTGCTCAGTGGGAAGCCTGCTTCCCTTTCTGCTTGCACTACCGCTGCTGGTGCGCTCTCTCTCCGACAAATAAATAAAATCTTAAAAAACAACAACAAAAACAAAACAGATCAGTGGTTGCCTAGAGCAAGAAGTGGCAGAAGATCAGGGAGGAAAAGAGGGAATAGGAGGGACAGCTAAAGGGTGTAGGGATCTTTCTGGGTTGATGCCAATGTTCTAAAACTGACTGTGATGATGGTCATGCAACTCTTGAGTAAAGACCATTGGACTGTGTACCTTACAGGTAACCGTATATTATGTGAGTTATATCTTAATAAAGCTTTCTTTCAAAAAGAAAAAAATTACAGATACGTCAAAATGGAATTTTAATGTCTAGGGAAGGGGGAGGCACAGAGAAACAAACAAAAGGACAAAACAAACAGGATCAAAAACTAAAATGGTGGGGCGCCTGGGTGGCTCAGTGGGTTAAAGCCTCTGCCTTCGTCTCAGGTCATGATCTCAGGGTCCTGGGATCGAGCCCCAAATCGGGCTCTCTGCTCAGCAGGGAGCCTGCTTCCCCCTCTCTCTGCCTGCCTCTCTGCCTACTTGTGATCTCTCTCTGTCAAATAAATAAATAAAATCTTAAAAAACAAAACTAAACTAAACTAAAATGGCAGGCTTAAGCCCTGGCATATCAACAATCCTATCAAATATAAATGGCCTAAACACATACCAATTAAAAGACAGAGATTGGCAGAATAATGAAAAAACCGGGTCCAATTACATGCTATCTACAAGAAACTCACTTTCAAACATGATGACACAGGCAATTTGAAAAGAAAAAGACAGGAAAAGATAAACCATGCAAACATAATCAACAGAAAACAGGGGTTGCTATATCAAATAAAGCAGATTTCAGAGCAAAGAAAATTATCAGAGACAAAGACAGACATTTCACAAGGATCAAAGGGTTAATCCACCCAGAAGGCACAGCAATCCTCAGTGTGTACACATAACAGAACTGCTAGATAAATGAAGCACAAATGGATAGAACTAAAAAAAAAGAAAAGCAAACACATGGTTATATGTGGGGACTTCAACAACCCTCTCACAACACTGACAGAAGTAGACAGTACACCAGCAAAGATATAGAGACCCAAAGTCAACTCACAAGATCAGCACTTAACAGAGCCATCTGTCCGACAAGAGTACAATACACACTCTTTTCAAGTGTCTGTGAAACCTACACCAAGACAAGCAATATCCTGGGCCAAGAAACAAATCTCAAGAAATTTAAAAGAACTGGGGCACCTGGGTGGCTCAGTCGTTAAGTGTCTGCCTTCAGCCAAGGTCATAATCCCAGGGTCCTGGGATCGAGCCCCACATCGGGCTCTCTGCTCAGCAGGGAGCCTGCTTCTCCCGCTACCATTCCCTCTGCTTGTGTTCCCTCTCTCGCTGTGTTTCTCTCTGTCAAATAAATAAAATCTTTAAAAAAAAAAAAAAAAGAAATTTAAAAGAACTGAAATCATACAGTGTGTTCTTCCACAACAAAATCAAATTAGAAATCAAAAACAGAAACATTAACAAGGAAATCTCCAAACATCTGGAATAAGCAACAGGCCTCAAAGTCGCCCACATGTCAGAGGAAGTCTCGAGAAGGTCAAGTGAAGGAAGAGGAAAACAGAACATATCAAAATGTGTGGAACACCACTTCGGAGCTGAAAGGAAAATGTATAGCACTACGTGCTTGTAGTAGAAAAAAAGGAAAATTTCAAGTCAATAATCTAAGCTCTCTTCTCAAGAACCTAGAAAAATAAGAAAAATAAACTTAGAGGAAATAATGAGAGAGAAATCAATGAAATTGAAAATAGAAAAAAAAATCAATGAAACAAAGAGTTGGTTCTTCTAAAAGATCAATGAAACTGGCAAACATCTAGCATGACCGACAAAGAAAAAGAGGGAGAAGACAGATTATCGCTGGAATCAGGAATGAAACGGGATATCACTACAGACCCCACAGGTGTAAAAAGAATTAATAACAACTTCACACACATAAACCCAACAACATAAATTAAATAACCAATTCCTAAGGGAATAAAAACCTACCACAATTCACCTAATATGGAACACAACATTTGAATAGCTTTCCAACTATTAAGGAAATTGAATCTGTAATTTTAAAAATTCTCAAAAAAAGAAATCTCTAAGCCCAGATGGTTTCCCTGGGGAATTCTACCAAACATCAAAAGACAAGTTAACACCACTTGTACACAATCTTTTCCAGAAAACAGAAAAGGAAGGAACACTTCCTAATTCATTTATGAAGTATTACCCTGATACCAAAACGAGTCAGAGACGGCACAAAGATAGAAAACTGCAAATTAATGTTCCTCGTGTTACAGATGCAAAATCCTTAACAAAATATGAACAAATAGAATTCAGTAATATGTTAAAAAAAAATTATATACCATGACCAAGTGGGATTTATTCCAGGGATGGATGCAAGGCTGATTTAATATTTTTTTTTTTTTTTTAAGATTTTATTTATTTGACAGAGAGAAACACAGCGAGAGAGGGAACACAAGCAGAGGGAATGGTAG
Source organism: Procyon lotor (assembly GCA_028646535.1). Lineage (NCBI taxonomy): Eukaryota > Metazoa > Chordata > Mammalia > Carnivora > Procyonidae > Procyon > Procyon lotor. Next base: position 5,807 of record JAQQSY010002351.1, read on the forward strand.
CAGGAGAAGCAGGCTTCCCACGGAGCAGGGAGCCCGATGCGGGGCTCGATCCCAGACCCCTGGGATCTGACCTGGGCCGAAGGCAGACGCTTAACGACTGAGCCACCCAGGCGCCCCTGATTTAATATTTTAAAATCAATCAATGTAACGCACTATCACATGAATATACCATTCGATGCAGAAGTATTTGACAATATTCAACATTCACTCATGATAAAAATTCTCAGAGAACTTCCTCAACTTAACAAAAGAGCATCTACAAAAATCCTACAGGTGATGGTTTCCCCTTAAGATGGGGAACATGGCAAGGACATCTGCCCTCACTACTCTTACTCAACACAGTGCAATACGGCAAGAAAATACACACAAATTGGAGAGGAAGAGATAAAGCCATCCCTATTTGCTGATGGTAGGATCGTCTACATGGAAAATCCCCGGGAATTCACCAAAGAAACTCCTAGAACTAGTAAGTCACTTTATCAAGGTTACCAGATAGCACATAAACAATCGTATCTCTATATACTATTAATTACCAAAAATTAAAAATATAAGACTAACCTATGATCATTCACAAAAATCTACATACAATGGGTGCCTGGCTGGCTCAGTCGGTAGAATGTATCACACGTGATCTCGGGGATTGTAAGTGCCAGCCCCGTGGAGGGAGTAGGGTTTAAAAAAAAAAACACAACAAACTACATGTAAATAAAAGCAAAAGATGTACAGGACTTGTATGGTGAAAACTTCAAAATGCTGATGAAAGAAATCTACATACATCTAAGTAAACGGAGAGACATACCATATTCATGGATGGAAAAATTCTCCCCAGATTGATACACAGGTTTAATGCAATCCAAAACTCCAGCACAATTTTTTGTAGATATAGACAAGATCAATTTAAAATGTATCTGAAAAGACAAAGGAACTAAAATAAAACAAATTTTTTAAAGATTTTATTTATTGACATGAGAGCGAGCACAGGAAGGGGGAGGCATATGGGCCGAGGGAGAGGGAGAAGCAGACTCCCCGCTGAGAAGGAGCTGGATGTGGGGCTCGACCCCAGAACGCTGGGATCACGACCTGAGCTGAAGTCACGTGCTTAACCAACTGAGCCCCCCAGGGGCCCCCAAAGGAGCTCAGACATTTCTACAAAGAATTCAGCGGGAGGAACCAGTCTGCGTGATTCCAAGGCTCACCAGACGGCTACAGTAAAGAAGACTGTGCTGGGCAGACAGAGACACATCAACCATCAGCAGAGAGAAGCCTGAAGAAGACCCACAAATCAGCCCAACGAACTCTTTACAAGGACGCAAAGCAACTCAGTGAAGGACAGCCAGCCTTTTCAGCAAACGGTGCGGGGCGAGTGCACATCCCAACCCAGTGAACCTCGACCTCACGCCGTGTGTGGAACTAAGGCAAACGGACCGAGAGCTGCATGTGACTTAAAACAAGAAAAAGGGACAGAGGAACTCCAGGATCTAGGCTGAGACCCAGCGTGCCCCCCAAGCAAAAACTGGTAAACTTGACTTTATCAAAAGCTTAAACCTTTGCTCAGCCAAAGACCTTTAAGGAGATGAAAAGACCCGGCACGGCCCATACGCGACCAGGGGTTAGTACACGCGCTACTCGAAGAAGCCCCACATCTCATCAGGAAAACACAACCCACCTGGAACACCAGCCGACGACGCGGAGACATTTCAGAAGGGGAACACGCAGACGGCAGCCAAGCGCGCGGAAGGTTCACCACCAGGAGCCAACAGGAAACGAACGCCACACGGAGACACAGGACATCCTTGTCAGAACGGCTACAACCCCACCAGCGTCGCCCCCAGAGGCTGGTGAGGCTCGGGGAAGCCGTGTGGCTGGCGGGAGAGACCAGGGGTGGCTGCGGAGGGATCGGGGCGGGAGGGGCCTCTCGGGGCTCCCCTCCCCAGTAACTGCGCTTTGGGATCCGATCCGTATGCCATACAACTGACCCGCTCCTTTTATGATCAAATCACATTCCAATGTAGGGACATACAACTAACTTCTTTGTTTCTCCATTCTGCACTCTTCACACCTGCACATGAATCAAGGAACATCTCAAAACACGAAGTTAAAAAAAGAAAGAAAGGAAGAAAGCAACTGTGTTGGTTTTTGCTGTGTGGGGATAAAATAGGATTCCGAAATCACTGCTCCTTCCACACCCTACAGTGCTGTTAGATTAACTACTACCGGCCAGCCGGCTACACGACGGCGGAGTCAGGGTCGAACCAGCGACTGGGAAGCAGATACCGACGGGCAGGTCCCCTGGTCACCCGCAGCCCCCTCGGCCAGGGGTCAGTCACCGAGTCTAAAAGCCGTAAGAACAGGGGGCACGATCAGGTGCCACGCGGCCAAGGGGCGTGTCCACAGACACAAGTTCTCGCGGGGGGGTGGAGGGGGGGTCGCTCCTGCTCTCGAGGGGAGAAGGGGCCTTTCGTCTTACAGCCCACGGTCTGGCTGCTCCAGCACGTGGAAGGGAGAGACACAAAACTTCAAACGGATAAATGGGTCACTGTAGGGGGTCTGGTCTGCAGGCCGTGAGCTTTATTTCCCTTGCTTTGTGATACCTGCCCTTAACAACTCTGAAAAGAAGGCACAAACATTCAAATTTCGGCAAAGTCTGCTCTGTTTTGGCGGGTTACTACAGAAGAGTTTTTCAAAGGCGCCGGGAGTCCTTTGCTGCCCAGCACTGCGGTCCCGTGAGCCTGGCCCCGGGGGCCGCGCCGACGAAGGCGCCCCTCCGCCAGCGGGACAGAGCGCCGAGCGGGGTCCCACCCGCCGCCCCGACGGAGCCCGGTCTCCGAGCAGCTCCGGGTGCTCTGCACAGACCGGGTCGAGATCCTGACTGCTCTTTTAATTTAAAGTTCTTCTCTCTCAGGGCGCCTGGGGGGCTCAGTCATTGGGCGTCTCCCAGGACATCGGGCTCCCTGCTCGGCGGGGAGCCTGCTTCTCCCTCTCCCACCCCCCTGCTTGTGCTCCCTCTCTCGCTGTTTCCCTTTGTCATAAATAAAATCTTTTAAAAAAATGCACACTTTTATGAATAAGTAAATAAATAAAGTTCTTCCCTCCCGAGGCACTGAAGTTTCCTTACAAAGGCACTCCTGACCTCTAGGATCAGGGTTATCCGACGCACGGGCACCCAGCGATCTGCTCTGACCACACGGATTCCGTCTTCTCCGGATCAGGGCCCGCGGTGACCGCAGCTAGACGCCCCACGTGACCCCCAGGTCCTCCTCGGTAGTTCCCGCGAGCCTCTGTGTGGGACGTGTGACCCGGGGCTCGCGGGCTCTCCCCCTGCCCCGCAGCCAGCGCACTCCCGGGTCAAGCTTGGGCGGTCCCGCGCCGAGCACAGGAACGGTCCTCCCGTGTGGCCTTCCTGGAGCTCCGGACGGGTCTCTCCTCACTGCCCATCTACGGTCTCCCTGTGCGGAGGGAGCCGTCCCGCCCTCGCGCCACGGCCCGCCCCGTGCAGGGCTGCGGGGTCCCCGGCAGAGGAACTGGCCCCGCGTGCTCATCGGCAGGGGGCTTCTGCTCCCCGGAAGCCGCTGGCCAGGGATGGCTGGCCCAGGAGGACAGCCGGGTCGCGCGGGCCACCTCCAGGAAGGGGACCCGGAGTCCAGCCTCCTCTCCGTCCACGGGGACTGCAGACCAAGACCTACACCGACCAGGGAGGGTGACGCGGAACCTGAGTGTTGGTCCGGAAATTCTGGGGCCGAAAGCCCTCCCTCCCTGCAGAGGCGGGCCTCGAGCCCCTCTTCTGTACACAGTGTGGGGACATTCCCAGGGGCCCCCTGCCGCCCCCACACAATCGATCCCACGGCACGCAGCGAAACGCGCCTTCCCAAACTGTATTTGGAGATGATTTAGGAGCACAAAAGGGTGCTGCTGCTAAGAACGACGACTGGAAGCCTGGAAAGACCGCGCGGGGTAACTGTGTGCCCTTCCCGTGCGACAGGGGGAGGGGTCTGGCAGGCCCACCGAGGACTGTCCCATTCGGAGGATTGGTTCAGAGCCTTCTGTTGGAGCTGACTTTCATTATACCCCAGACCGTGTGGTGTCAGCTCTTAGATTTGTGCCCAAAAGAGACACAAACGATGATTTCTGCCCAGGAGCAAAGAGAACTCCGAAGGCTGTGGCTTTCTTGTCCTCGGGGACATTAAGCAATTCCGTAACTAACCGAACAAGCAGACCCCAGCATTCTTTCCTCAGTGACTATAAATACTCAGTTCCTCAAATGCTCTTTGAACCAGCTTTCCTGTCCACACCACGGAACATAATTCAGACTTAGAAAGGAAGAAATCCCGACACCGGCCACACCGCGGATGGACGAGGAGGACGTGGGGCCGAGGGAGGTCCGCCCGGCACAGATGGACCGATCCCGAAGGATCCGGTCCCAGGAGGCCCGAGAGGGGCTGGACCCACAGACGCGGGGCAGAGGGAGGGGTCCGTGTTCAGGGGGGACTGAGGCTCAGAAGATGACCACGTTCTGGGGACAGACGGAGGGAGGGGACGGTGCCCAACAGTGTGAGCGCGCTGACGCCCCCGGCCTGTGCACGTACAAGTACTTAAAGTGATAAATTTCATCACTAATAATTTATCAAACCTCCATGTGAAAGGTGCGAGAGTCAAACGTCAGGCACAGAAGAGAAACGTGACCTTTGGCAAAAAAGGTCCCGAGGACACAAATAGCTCCGGCCGTAAAGGAAATTGCTAGTAAACTGCCTTGCACAGAAACCGAGAATTCAAAAGATCAGCGTGGACACGGGACCCACGAGGAGGAGGAAGAGCCGTTTGCGGGACCCAAAGCCAAGGACTTGCGACCAGAGCATCTCAAGAACTCCACAAGCCCATCGGCGGGGGCGGGCAGCCAAGACCGGATACTGGGGGGAGACCATCCGGAGGCACCAAGCAGAGGGCAGGGAGGGTTAGTCACGGAGAGACGGAGCAGGGCCGGGGGGGGCACCTACCTGCACCCCCCACCCCCTGGGAGGAGGCTGCCCCACAGCACCCCAAGCAGGACCAACCCCAGAGCCCACAACAGACCAGATGCTGCAGACGTGGGGAGTCCCCAAGGGACACCTGTCCAGCAAGCACGCCCAGGACAACAGGGGCCCATAGGGACGCAGTGACAGCCGGGGCCCCGAGCAAAAGGAGCCGCACCCCATGCCCTCACCTGAGACTCGACAGCAGCAAACCCATCCAGGTGCAGGGAGCTCGGCTGGCTGGCAGGCAGGCCGGGGGGACAAGGGTCCGGGGGCGCTCTGACCCGGACCCCCCCGCCCCCCCAGCTGCATGTCAGCTGCATAAAAATGGTCCAAGTCCGCACTCAGGATCCGTGGCCGTTTCTGTGCGTAGGGCCAGGTGCGCCCAACGGAGCCCATGAGCAAGGGCGGTCTGAGCCCTGAAGGGCGGAGGGAGACACTCGATGCCCCAGACCCGAGCCTTTCCCAGGAGAAGTCGGGTAAATGATGTCACTGCACGCGCAGCTTCGGTGATGACGTTTCTGCAACAGTCCCCGCAATCCATGCACCGTTTTTTTAAAAAATATTGTTGGTGGGGCGGGGGTCAGCGGCTGCGTCCCCACACCCCACCCCGCATGGCAGCAGCGAGCAGGGGGCTCCCCAGGACGGTCACCCCCTCAGCCAAGCTCCCCAGACCCCAGAACTCCATGTCCACCGGGAGAGCCGACATGCGGGCAGGGAGCTGAATAACCCTGGTCCTCCTGCCTGTGGTCTAAATGTCCAGGTCCCACGTGGCTTTTTTATTTGAGCCCCCGAGCAATGCCCTGCCCCCCTTTTAGAGACTGTGAAACCGAGGCTCTGAGCCGGGAAGGAACCGGCTCACTGGCCCAGGACCCGGACCTGAATCCCGAGAGTGGACATCAGGCACTCAGGCTTCCTGGTCCAGACAAGACTCTGGGACTAGAGCTCCTGGGCCACAAGCCACTGAGGCCACGTGGAATGGAGGGACCCAGCCCAGTGCCAGAGAGCAAGCGGGACGAGGGCCCGGGCTTGGGGGGCCGAGGCGGGGGGCACGGCCCGTCTCCGCCCCCTCCGGGGCAGGGTGCCCAGGAGCTGCTGCAATGCGGGGGGAGGCTGGGGGCCACCACGGGACCTGCACCTGTCCCCGAAGCCGGGGAGCCAGAGCCACTGCCGTCAGCCACCGTCACTGTGCCCGCCGCTGCCGCACCTCCCCGATTCCTAACGGTTCCCCGGGGAGCACTGAGGGTAAATATGTTAATTTGACTTCAATCATGGCTTTTTAAAACAAAGTGCACACTCCACCAGTTCAGGGCACAGAACCTGAAAACCACCCACTCAAAGGTCTGGGCATCCCTCCCGGGCGAGGAGGAGCCCCGAGGAGCCACGGGGAGGGCCGAGGGCCACAGGGAGCCTGCTGGGGACCCGGGGGCAGGCCAGCCCGCCAGCTCCCCGTGGGATCAGCCGCCAGTGCTGCCGTCTGGCTTCTCCCAGGGGACGCCTCGCACCAGCAAAGGCTCGGCTCCGGGGGCTGAGCCTGCAGACCCCGGGCTGCCCAGGACACCCTCAGGCAGGCCCAGCTCCCTGGCTCCCAGGCCGCGACCCGCCAAGGGACAGCCTGGACGAGGGACAGCCTGGACAAGGGGTGGTGGCCTGCCCCTCCCGCCTCGGCTGGCCCCAGAGCAAGAATGGGAGGAAGCAGCCAGTGGCCACTGAGGCCGAGGCGGAGGCGGGTCTGCTCACCTGCGGCCGTGGGGCCCCCCCTTGCTCTGTGTGCTGCGGGGCTCCGTCCAGGGAAAGCTGTGGGGCCGGCCCTCCCGAGGCAGCCCACCGCACTGGGCTCTTAAACTGTCGTCAACTCTACGGCAAACGTATGGACCACCCCAGCCAGGCGGTGCCCAATTTGTGGGGCTCTTGCTTATCCTGTTCTAGGGAGGCAGAGGGTAGATCTGGTGGGGGCAGTCTCCTCTCCAGACACACGGCAGGGGTGGGGGGCACTCTGATTCCCCAGGCAGGAGGGACTTGGGGAGAGGACAACCAGCCGGACCCCTGAGCCTCTGGGACAGGCACTTCCGGCCGCCGGGGCGGGAGCTCAGACCTCTGCGGGCACACCCCATTTCCAGCCCTATTGTTAAGCTGACTTCATACATTCAAGAACAAGTCAGGAACCACACACCGTGTTGCTAATCACCGCAAGGACAGCATTTCTGGGCCCCGGGCTGGCACCAGGAAGCCCTACTCACCTCCCCTCCACCACGAGCAGCCCCGAGCCCGGCCCCAGCGACGGGAGCCAGAGCCAGTGTGCGTGGGGACAGCCCAGGACGGCCAGCCCCTCCCGGGACGGCTAACCCCATGGGTAGCTGCTCCCACCAACGGAGGAAGGGGCTGACCTAGACCACCGCAGCCCAAGGTCAAGGATCTCAAATCCTCTTGGGGAAAAGACACGACGTGGCCACGTGTGTTCATCTATTCCAGGACTGACAAGGGACCTGGGAAAGAGTCCCCAAAGGCGGACACCGAACCGAACTCAGAACCCAGACGCTCAGCTGGGGAACCTCCAGGCCCCCGAGTCACCAGAAACGCAGAGGGAGAGAGGCAGCAGGACCCCCGGGTGAGCCAGCTCCCCAGGCAGGGGCTCCAAGAGGAGGCTGGACGGGGGTCAGCACGACCCACCAACATCACCCCAGGGCGCCCTGTTGCCGGCAGAAGCTGGCGGGGGCCTCAGTCCCTGCCCGATGGTGTCCCTGCTTGGTCCCTGCTCGGGCCCTGCCCAATGGCATCCCTGCTCCGTCCTTGCCCGATGGTGTCCCTGCTCCGTCCCTGCCCAATGGCGTCCCTGCTCAGTCCCTGCCCAATGGCATCCCTGCTCGGTCCCTGCTCAGTCCCTGCCCGATGGTGTCCCTGCTCCGTCCCTGCCCAATGGCGTC
>JAQQSY010002352.1:0-13735 GCA_028646535.1 Procyon lotor
CAGTACATGTCTGTGTTAACATTTTGTTTTGAGATTGCAAAGAAGTGGAATCCAGTGATCTACTTGAAGTGGACAGAGTTTAAAACCTAACTTTGTTTTGTTGGCCGCCTCCAGACTTTGCTGACTTGCTCTGAAGCCACTCTGCTGCGTGAGTCTGATCATTTTTAGAGACTCCAGGTAGCTTCTGGCTTTGCATTGAAAAAAAAAGTTGGAAAATTCTTGTCTCAAAAGAATGTATGTCACTTCTATACCAATTTTTAGAGAACAGCTGTGGCAGCTGCTTTGTTGTCGTCCTTTCATTTGGTGGGTGGAGAAAGTGGGAAAGTTTCAAAGTGAGTTCTAAAATTAGTGGAGCATTCAGTTTCATGTATATGCTGCTTGGAATAACATTGTGAGCAGAAGATGTAGAGACCTGACAGTAAACTTAGAGCTTGAGACCAAGTGGCAGGTACATTGGTGGCCGTTTGATTTATGAGGCAAACATCCTCGGATGTCTAGGAACTTAGACTTGGAATAGAGACAGCTGCGGGAGTCAGTCATCTTATGCTGACAGTGATCCTTGGTTTAATGGGCGGGGTTTGATGTTTCCTGTTGGGTAATTTACAGAAGTAGGCTGGCAGAGTCTGAGGGTCCTTGGTTTTGTGCAGGATGCAAATCAAACATGAGCCAAGAGGAAGTGAGAGCAGTTTAATAAGATCTAGAGAGAGGGCAGATATGGACAGAGCATCTTCGAGACTTGGACAGGAGAGAGGCTTGTCTTTGCTAGGCCTGGGGGTTTTATTGGACTGTGGTCTGGTGTGTGTGCCCCCACAGACATCCAGGAACTGGTCTCCATCAGGCACTTAATGCCGAGGAGTGAGGGGTCTTGGTGTCAGGGTGTCTGGAGTCCTGTTCTCTTAGAGAACCTTGACAGCCCTTTAGATGTTATCTATTGTGGTGGAAGATTCCAAAGAAATCATTAACTCCTTGACCTTTACCAGGAGGACTTAACATAAGCCTGTCTAGGGAGGGGGTGCAGGATAGAAGCAGGAGAAGGAGCAGATTCTTTCATGAGGTGCCTTCAGGTTCTTTGTCTCATGACCAGCTTGTACTTGGGTAAGTTAGGCCCAAGGGGAAATGCAATGCTTTCTTCTCTTCCTCCTCACTGTGGTTTTTTTTTTTTCCTGTTTCTGGGTCAGCGTGTTTAAAAGCGATTTGTCAACCCAAATCCTGGTTGTTGGTGTTGAGTCATGATGTGTGGCACTGAATGGGACAGGCGGTCTCTCACAGTGGGGGTGATCAGTAATGCTGGGGTATGGTCCCAGGCACCTGATGGGTCCTCCACCATTATCCATTGAATCAGAAAGACCTGGACCCTCACCACCTTCGTCGTGGGCACACAGAGTTCACTCCACCATCTACTGTGCTGGCCACTCCCTTATTATCTCTTTCCTCGATGTCATGGTTCTAGGCCTCTTCACTTCCCACTTTTCAGTCTTGTAAGGGCCACCCTTTTCTGCATTCCTTTGTCCCCTGTTGGCCACTACAGGTGTATTCCTCTCCAAAAGGGTCCCTCATATGAGGTGGTTGAATTGAAGTTTTGGGCATGTTGTTTGGAGTCAGGCACAAGCAACATCTTGACAAGGCGTGTTAGACACCACGGGTCCCCAAACCTGTCAGTGATTCTTCACACCCCCCCTAGTTCTGCCTGCCCATCCCCTAGTTCAGTTTGTTACTTTCTTGCTCTTTTCCTTTCTGGAGAATTTGCTCTGTCAATCCATCTATCCATCCCCAGCTTTCAGTCCTCCAATACCTGTTACTTTCTTTTTTTTTCTAAGATAAATAGACAGATCACAAGTCTGCAGAGAGGCAGGCAGAGAGGGAGAAGCAGGCTCCCCACTGAGCAGAGAGCCCGATGCGGGGCTCGATTCCAAGACCCTGAGATCATGACCTGAGCCAAAGGCAGAGGCTTTAACCTACTGAGCAACCCAGGCACTCCTTTAATCCTTTTTTAAAATAGGAATTTGTTTAAGCTTGCAATTGAGAATCTATGTACAAATACGTAAAACTGACTCATCTATTCAGAAATTTATAGTGTGCTCCCTTTTTGTGTCCGGAACACGTCTGTGTATAAAATACATTTTTAGTTTGAGGAAAACAAAGTAGTGATCTTGACAGGAGTTTGGCAGGCTCTGTTCCAGCACTTCATAGGTGTTTGCTTCTGATACTGTTTTCCTGTTACACACTAATTAGTTCGTCAGTTACTGGTTTTATTCCAATTGCAGTTAGCTAACATACAGTGGTTTCCGGTGTACAATATAGTGATTCAACACTTCCATACAAGTGCTGCTTTTAATCCCTATTACCTATTTCTCCCACCCCCCCACCTCCCCTCTGGTAACCATCAGTTTGTTCTCTAGAGTGAAGGAAGAATCTGTTTCTTGGTTTGTCTCTTTTTCCTTTGCTCATTTTTTTTTAAAACACATATGAGTGAAATCATATGGTAATTTTTCTTTGACTGACTTATTTCACTTAGTATAACACGCACTAACTCCATCCAAGTTGTAAATGGCAAGGTTTCCTTTTTTACTAGTAAAATTTTTACTTTTTTATTTTTTTTAAATTTTTTAAATTTTTTTTAGTAATAGTCCATTGACTGACTTATTTCACTTGGCATAATACTAACTCCATCCAAGTTGTAAATAGCAAGACTTCCTTTTTATGGCTGAGTAATATTCCACTGACTGACTGACATCGCTTAGCAGAATACTAACTCCATCCAAGTTGTAAATGGCAAGATTTCCTTTTTTTTTTTTTAACAGCTGAGTAATATTCCATGGCGCATGAGGGCATTTGTGTGTGTGCGTATGATATGTATATATAGACACCGTATTTTATTTTAAAGATTTTATTTATTTGACAGAAACACAGCGAGAGAGGGAACACAAGCAGAGGGAACGGTAGCGGGAGAAGCAGGCTTCCTGCCGAGCAAGGAGCCCGATGAGGGGCTCGATTCCAGGACTCTGGGACCATGACCTGGGCCGAAGGCAGACACTTAACGACTGAGCCTCCCAGGCACCCCCGTATTTTAATACCATATATTCTTTATCCCTTCATCCATTGCCAGACACTTAGATTGTTTCCATATTTTGGCTATTGTAGAGAATGCTACAACGAGCATCGGGGTGCAGATACCTTTTTAAGTTAGTGTTTTCATTTCCTTCAGATAAACACCCAGAAGTGATATTGCTGGATTTCGTGGTAATTTGACGTCGAATTTCTTGAGGAACCTGCGCATGGTTTTTCATAGTCGCTGCCCTCTGGTATCACCTGCCATTCTTCCTGCTGGGTGTCACAGGGGGATGGCCCGTCAGCCTGCTGGGTGGACCTTATGCCCCCGCCGGGAGCCCTGTCCTAACAGAATGTTGGCAGCAGTTGTTTCCCGTTCCCTTCATGTCTGCAGGGCTGTCTGCTGTCAGTCCCGGGAGGCTGGTGAGCATGGCTCAGCTTGGCTACGTGGCTGTGAGATGGAAGTGGGGTGGAGGGTGTAGGGCAAGCAGGAAGGAGGGAAGACGCGCCCGTGGGCCGCAGCAGCCACCACCTTGTTGGAGCAGATGGCACCGGAGGAGACGGCAGCTTCCCTCACGCTGGTCTGCCGCCAGGATCCGGCACACAGGTAACTGACGAGGTGCCTGGCGTGGCCGGATCCATACCCCGGGCCTCTCGCAAGACGAAGGGATTCCTTTTTATGTTGCTTTAAAAGTGAAGTTCCTCCTAGTCCTCTGAAAGCGCCTAGTAATGGAGTTGTGCCCAGGTCTGGGGGCACGGGGGGGGGGGGGGGGGGGGGGGGGAGGGCGAGTCTGCAGGATGGTCCTGCTCCTCAGGCTGCAGGTGCCTGGCGTGCTGGCCACCGAGGCCCACTTGCAGAACGGGAGCTTGAGGAGACTGAAACGCTGTGGGTCTAAAACTCATTTAGGATTTTGGCAAACCTCTCAAGATTACTTGCCTTTTCCCATGTGTTCCCTTGGCCAGCTTCTGTTGCTTCCACCCCGATGTGCTTATATAAGGCAGCATGTGGTACCGGGCCAGATGTTCGTGGTGTGTTTATAAATGCATGTGTTCCCATTCCGGGCCAAAAAAATTGCTCCTGACATAGGACATCCAAAATTTTTTGGCTTCTAAGACTCCCAATATCTTTTTCTTTAGTGATCTATTTAAATTCTTAAAATGAGGTTATTGCACTGTTTTATTCTTTGAATCCGTGTGGAGTGTCAAATAATTGATCCGCGGGTGCCTGAGTGGCTCAGTGGGTTAAAGCCTCTGCCTTTGGCTCAGGTCATGATCCCAGGGTCCTGGGATCGAGCCCCGCATTGGGCTCCCTGCTCGGCGGGAAGCTTGCTTCTCCCGCTACCATTCCCTCTGCTTGTGTTCCCTCTCCCACTGTGTTTCTCTCTGTCAAATAAATAAAATCTTTAAAAAAAAAAAAAGTTAACTAGACTTAACTATGGTAATCATTCTGTAATATCTACAGATAACAGGTTATTATGTTGTATTCCTGAAACTAACATGTTGTACGTCAGTTTTATCCTCAATTAAAAAAAATAACATTACAGGGTTTTTTACTTCTAATCTCACGATTAGTGATAAAGAGGTGCACATTTATACTTTACATAAATTTGAGTTTAAATCTAGGTTAAAAGAAAGATCTTTTTACTGTGAACCTTCTTTTGACTTAGAGAGTAAATTGATTATATAGATCATAGATTCAAATAATGTTAGCTACAATTTGTTGTGGTTAAGACATCAATAATAATTGTCCCCATGATGAGCTAGGTATTGGACCCTAAGCCTGAAGAGCAAAGGGCAGCTTTGAAGATGTAAAGTCACTGCTCCTCAGGAGAGACATGTGGTCAAGGACTTGATCCCCTTGGGGATCAGATACCTTTTTAAGTTAGTGTTTTCTCTAACACTAGAGAGAAAACTAGGGGGGGGGTGGGTCTTGGTCCAAAGGAACAAAGTACAAATAGAATGAAAGTCCTACTTTATATTTCCCAAGTTTTGTATTGTTTTATATAAAATGAAGTATAAAGCTATCTGTGTTACCTTCTTTAGAAATAGTTTACAATCCTTAGTCTCCTGATATATCAGGAAGCTTTTTAGGTAAAGCTTATCTTTGTCACACAGACACCCAGAAGAAGATTGCCCTCAAAAAGAGGGAACAGCTTTTCTGCTGTCTAGCCCGGTATAACCTCTCACTTGGGGTGACGTCCATGTACCTACCGGTTAGTGTGAAAATAAGTTGTTTGCTTCACGTCAAACTTTCTGCCTATTCTGTTAGAGAATATTTTGGAATCTTAATCTCAGAAATCTGTAAGAGTTGACTCATACACATTTTGTGGGTGTTTAAGAATGTCAGATAGCTTTAGGAGGAGCAAACATTCACTTGTAGGAACAGATCCTTTCTTGTTAAGAGGTCAGGCTTGGGATCCAAGTGCAGCCTGTGCTAAGGATCTTTCTGCACCAGCATGAATAGACTGAAGCAATAGGTGTGAGAACCACTGACAAAAGGGATGAAATGTCCATTTATGTAGTTAAGTCAGATAACAATGTTTTGTTTAATTTAGTAATTTATTTTATGCAGTTATTCAGTGCCAAAGAATTAAGATAACATTTAAAGGAAACATTGCTGCCTGTAATTCTTACTGTGTGATTGAGCAGTTTTTTCTGAGTCTTAATGCCTTGAAGTCATGGCTATGGTTACTAGAATTGTACAGTATCCTGCATGTAAGGTAAGGCAGGCGGTTTAGTGAGATGAAAGTTCATCTAATGATCTGTAGGACCTTGGAGATAGGAGGATGGAGAGTTTAAAGATGCGATAATGTTTCATCTCAGGTAAAGTGGTATTTATTGATAGTTAAAATAAGAGGGTCTCTAGCCTCAAAGGCATTATAATCTGGTGTGAAGGATTTGTAAACAGCCCCACTTAACCAAGAAGAGTGAAATGTAGGTAGAAATATAATGGGGTATGGAGCAGAGACCCAGTCTTAGAGCTTGGAAGTGGCAGTGCTGGGATTTGAACCCAGGCACTCTGGCTCTAAAAGTGGTAGCTCCTGATGAAGATGTTTCTTCATAGCTACCAATCACAAGTGTTAGGGATTAAAAACCATGTCTTCTTGTTGTGAAGGAAAAGAAAGCCTGAGTTTGAACAAGGCCATTTGAAGGGTGGATACTGGCCATCTGAAATGAGTCATTTGAGTTAGGTGCCAAAATGCCTTTCTTCCATAATTTCTGCCTTTAAAGGACTAACTTTTTTTTGTAAAGCTTATTTTCTTACTAAAAGAGATTCATCAAAATGGTATCAATGATAAGCAGTTTATAGAATGAAGATTTTCTTCATTTTGCGACAAGTTGGGTGCCAAAATGTTCTTTTGAGTGGGGTGGGGTGTTTAGAGAACTTGTAGTTTGCAGATAGAGAACATGTAGTTTGGACAAAACTAAAGTTCATTTCTCACCATGTCTTTAGGGCTGTGTGTGTCTGTTGGCATTGTCAGTGACGAAAGTTTTGGAGAGGGGATGATACTGGAAGTGGGCAGTGGTTTCTACTGGTTCTAGGTAGCATTATGAGGAAATCAAGCTCTGTTAGAGGGGCCTCTCCCTCAGCTGTTTTCTAGCCTGAACAATGAGAAGTGCACTGGGTTGTTAATTTGTTTCTGGTGATTTAGGCAGGCATCTTGGGAATTTGCTGTCTTGTGGACATTTGTTCAGCTCTATCTTCTGTGTCCAGTTTGCCTTCACTTTATAGGCAGTCAGAACAAAAAGTGTGTATGTTTCAAAGGATAACAATTGTGTATCTACCATTCAGCCTGAGGGATAAGAACGCCCCCGATGCCCTTTCTCCATTACTCCCAACTGCTATCCTGTTAGGATTATTATTCTCTTGCTTTACTGTACGTTTTTTGCCATATATGCATGTATCCCTTGGCAGTACTTTGAGGAATACACAAGTTTAATTTTGTGAGTCTTAGACTTTTATAAAAATGGGCAGATTCTTTAGGCAAGAAAACCTAAAATTAGGCTTTGTTTATTTTTATTTCTGGTTGTGCCAATAAAAGATAGGACACCATTCCTAAACCTTGGCTTTGTTTTGAAATAGGCCAGTTTGTCAACCGTTTGATGCCTGGCTAAGCCATTAGAAGCATCAAGAAATAACTTCTGATGCTCCATTGTTTCCCTGACATGTAGGGAAATGTGCCATAGCCTCGCACAGAGCAGAGTTGCTTCATAAATATTTTTGAGTGAATGGCTGACTTAGAATAGAAAGGTCAGTGAACTTCACTTGTGATAACTTACATGTAGTTGTTTTTTGATACCTCTTTGTGCAACTGAACTGAATGTGTAAGTAAGTCCTCACTGGGAAAGATACATTCCAGTGAAGTACTTGTATCTAGATCTGATTGTTCCGTCAGGAGTAACTACCTCTGTTATTAGAGCTTCAGTTAGCCCTGGCCATTCTGGGGATGAATGGAGTTGGAAGGGCCAGTCAGTCTTAAGTGCATGTTGAATGTCTGTTTGGAACAGGTGGTATACCAGATGGACAGAGACAGTGGTATACCAGATGGACACAATCACATGGTGGGGAAGACTGGCATGATAAATGAAATACAAACCTGATGAGTGCTACGGAGTGGGAGAACAGGAATATATATATATGGTATATTGAGCCAAGAGAGTGTGTGTGTGTGTGTGTGTGTATACATATATATATATGTATAGATTGGGGGGCTAACCTCATTTGGGGAAGTCGAAGGGTGAAGAGAGACCTGGGGTTGGAAAGTAGAGTTGGAGTGGGTTGGAGCACGTGGGTGAAGGGAGAAGAGGTAGATATGGCCAGCTCTTGGAAGGACTTAGAAGCCACCAAAAGGGCAGTAGCTAGGACCCCACTGATGCCTGTTAAGAAGGGTTGCAACATGATCAGATGTGCAGGTTGGTCCACTCTGGCTGCAGAGTGGAAAACAGTGGCATGATGTTGTGGGATGTGGGGGAAAAGTAGTGTTAGGAGGGAGCTACTGATGATTAAATCCTATCTTTTGATCAAAGCCTGGCCTTAAGGGGAGATAAGATCAGTTTGAGATTTATACCAGAGGCAAAGTGACATTTAGAATTTCAGTAACCTAATTATGAGCTCTCTCTTTGTAACTGTTTATTTTCCAAGGTTAAATGTGGAGTCCTGTGGTTAACCTTCCTTCTATCTACATGTATCATGGATTGCTAAGAACAGTGCTCTGGCTATTTCAGAATGATTCTTTTCCCCTCCTGTGGAAGCTTGAGGGGATTTTTCTCTGGTATTTATTAGTGTGGGAACCTGGTGGAGCTCTGATGTAAATCTCAAAATTATTATGGGGGCCCCTCTATTCCTGGGTGCCCTGGAGTGATTATAGTTCAAGTTTTCCTGCCTAGCACTGGTTCCGGAGGTGGCTTCCATTGTGAGTCTTTGTTCAGGTAATAATGTGACTCCTGTATTTGCCTGTCTGTCCCTCTAATCTGGGGGGCAGTGGTTTGCCCTGTGTCCTCCCTCCTCTCCTCCATCCAAGAAGAGTGGTTTGTTTCTCAGTCTATTCAACCTTTTCTTCCTCTGAGGACAGGGTGGCTCCCTCCACAAACTCCAGCACACACACTTGTTAAATGATTTCTCCATGACTCTCCACTTGTCTCCTAACCAGTAAGCTTCTTGAAGTCATTCTTATATCTGTGTCTGTGGTGCCTCACGTGGTGCCTGGAATGTAGCGGACGCACAGAAAATTTTGGTTGATAAGTGGTGTGTTCCTGAGGAAGAGAATCTTCGCTTGTGGTTCTGAGTGATTGGAGTGACTGGGGTGGACTTGGGGTTCAACTGGGGGGGTCTCTTACAGGATGTTGGCAGGCTCATTTATTGCATAGCTAATTGGATGTCTTTGCCACCAAACACGTGACATAGTTGTCCTTGCGTTGGCACTTTCTGGGCTGGTTATTGAAAAAGTATATGCTGAAGAGAGAGAAGACATTCAAATAAAATAAAAAGACCTCATTTACTTTTGCTTAAAGTATTAATAACAATTGAGGTATGGTCCCCAGTGGTGGATTTCATTGGACTAAAGTTGATTATCTTGAAATTTTATTTTATTTATTTATTTTTAAAGATTTTATTTATTTATCTGACAGAGAAACCACAAGTAGGCAGAAAGAGAGGGGGAAGCAGGTTCCCCCATGAGCAGAGAGCCCGATGCGGGACTCGATCCCAGGACCCTGAGATCATGACCTGAGTTGAAGGCAGAGGCTTTAACCCACTGAGCCACCCAGGCGCCCCAATCTTGAAATTTGAATCCTTGCCTTTGTTAAAACCTCTTTGTTCCAGTGTCCAGAACTAAGGGAGTCTTAACTGGCTCTCTGCAGTTCTGGGCTAGTATTTTCCGGGATAACTTTTCAGTGGTCTTTGGAGAATTAGCTGGCAGAGTTTTCGTTTGAACACATTCATTTAGTTTGTGACCCATCACCCATTTCTGTTTCATAATATATTTATATGGAACGTTACTGGCAAAGTTGGAGGCTGACTTCATTGTGATAACTGTCATTTAATTTTTCTGCCCGACAGAGTGAAATTCTATAAAATTTGGCTGTGGAAACTTAAGTGTGTTCACCGGCAATGCCAGTGTTTAGGCTCAAAGCTCCTGTCAGGTTGGTACAGGGCCTGCCACTTAGTAGGTCCTTAATCAGTCAGCCGAATGATTGCTTCGTGGACTCAAGAGCTTGTGAGCTACAAAACCAACCAGACCTCCAGTTCTCTAGTTAACCCCCTCCGAACAGTGGACTGTTTTCTCCTCCTCTTGCATGATAGTAATCTGTTATTCCCATGTTTAATTTATTTGTGTTTGGAGGTCATTCAGTTTCTGGATTAAGCTGGCTGTGCTGAGTGTTTAAAGGGCTAAATGAATGGATTTTGTACTAGCTGCATATGAGAGAGAGAGAGAGAGAGAGAGAGAAAGTGTGTGTGTGTGTGTGTGTGCGCGCGCGCCTGTGTGTGTGAGCTCTTGTGGATTTTCTCAAGAAATTTGCCAAACTGGCTCTCCTAGTTATTTTAGAAAAAAGGTATTTTCTTTTTTAACCAGTCTTAATTCATAATACGAGTCTAACATCCTTCCCATTGAGCAGCTGACAATGTTTTCTGATATTTATTGCCTTAAATACAATAATCTGTATCACTTAATGGGAATCCCATTAACTGTTACTTAATGGGAATGTGGCAGACTTAAATGTGAAAGAAATGAGGGCAGTAAAAATAACTTCTGTATTCTGGAAGCATAAATTTTAGAGAGATGATCGACTTAACAGTAGTCTTAAATTCTGTATTATCATACATTTTTAAGCTTGGTATTATCTTAAATACACAGCTTACTAGTTAGCCTTAAATTCTGACAATTTGTGTATTATCTGAACTATTTAGAAATTGAACATATAGGGGCACCCGGGTGGCTCTGTCAGTTAAGCATCTGCCTTCAGCTCAGGTCATAATATCTAGGTCCTGGGATTGAACCCTCCATCAGGCTTCCCGCTCAGCACAGAGTCTGCCTGTCCACCCCCCATGCTCATGCTCTTTCTCAAATAAAGTCTTTAAAAGAAAGAATATGAAAATATATATTTCTTAAAAGTTACGAAGATTATCTTTAATTTATATTTAGTAGTAATAGAGTGAAATAGGTTAAGATGCACAAAATTTATATTGTTGCAAAATAGGTGGAATATTTTTCTAATGTATTTAATATAGAAGATGATAATATGTATCTGTACATACACACATAATTTTGTAATATACCGTTTTGTAATCCGATGCTTTTTTTTTCCTTTCTGAGGAAAATTCTTGCAAATGTGGCCTTAATTATTCATATTCTGTTCAGTCTTACAAACACATGATGGATATTCTTTTTTTGTTGTTATGAAGCCCAAAAAACGCAAAGCTGTTGGACTGTTTTTGGCACTCACTCTAAATGTATTGTTTATTTTTTGAAAAAGTCCTGGTGGTTTATGACTTAGTGTGTATGTAACTAAGGATTCAAAAGCTCTGTAAGACTGTGTGTGTCCATAGCCTCTCTTTGGAGTACTACTTGAGAGACTGGAGCAGGCGTGTGTTACCCAAACATGCTAACATTAGCGTATAATGATCCTACTTTCTCTTCCCAGCAAAGGGAAAAGGGCTGAAGAAGGTCCTGGTTTTTGGACCAGCCCCAGTCTTTTGACCAGTGTTTTATCTCAGTTTGCTGCTGTTGTGGTGAGGTCTTCATTCAGATGCAGATACACAGTTGTTTGTTTGTTTCACTCATGGCTTTTGACCTTTCCGGGTTTTCATTCAGATGGAGATTAAGAGGTGGGGTAGAAATTAGATTTTGTATCAGATTAGATGAAGCGTTGTTTGTCTTTCCCCAGAGAAGATCCAAGGTTGCCAAAAATAGTTGGAAAAGTATGTTGCACTTAGCTCTTTCTGTTACTCCCTAAATTGGATTACAGTGATTCTGGAAGTCTTCCCCGGAGTTATTTTAAACTTGTCTTTTGTTGGGTTAACTCAAGGTGATGTGGATAGGCTGGGTCTGAGGACCCAGAGGGGGGGGACCTGCCAGAGCAGCCAAGGCCTTTTTGGCTTTGTGTGGCTAGAAATCAAAGGGGAGCTGGTAGGAAGTGAGAGCAGAATTTATTGAGGAGATAGTGTCTGGGAGACGAGCACAGGGAAGGGAGAATGAGTCTCCTCTTTGCTTGGGGTCTCGGTTTTTATTGAGGATGGTGGTCTTGTGCAAGTCCTTGGGCATCCGGGATCTGGATGAAACAAGGATGAGTGCTTAGGTGTAGGTGACTTCTGTAAGTCACTTTTTCCCTGGAGCCAGGAGTCTTGGTGTCAAGAGGTCTGGAGTCACTGACCTTGGGAAACCTTCATGACATTCCTGCACAGTCACTCCTTACTCAATACGAGTTTATGTAATAGGACTAATTACAAGAAGTAATTAGGTCCTCGACCTTTACAAGGAGGACATCTATCTTAAGGCCTATGTAAGGCAGGGGTCTCTGGGGGTCCTAGGAAGAATAGAGGTAGCAAAAAAGCAGTCCTTCCTGGGGGCCCTTCAGTTTCCCAAGGTGCAGAATGCTGTCAAATATCACTTCTGTTTTAGTGCGGTGCCTTGTCTCCTGCTTGGATTATTGTCAGAGGCTCCTTGGCTGTCACCATGTCACCATGTTGTGGGCATGTCACCTGTGTCCTGACGTAAGGGCTTGCACTTAGTTTAATCCTCTGCTTTTGCCATTTTAGAGATTTTAAATGTTTTAACAGGGAGATTCCATATTTTCATTTTGCACTGGGTCCTGTAAATGAGTTAGCAGGTATTGGCTGTGGAAATGGCATTTCTAAAACTGTATTAAAAAAAAAAATCTATCAAAGTCCATTCTCTCTAGCCTAGCCTACCTGTTTAGCTCTCTCTCTCCTGCTATGCTGAAGTCCCTCCAGGGACCCCAGGCAGCCCCTTCCTTCTGCATCATTGGCTCCTGGTTTTTCCTTCTCCTCATTTCCCCTACTCGACCTGGTTCATCTCTGTGTATAGTTTAAAATACTGATGAAATAAGGCTGAACTGTGAAACCTGATGTGGCTGGCTGTCTCAGGTAGTACTGAATTATACCTTGTCTCCTATCTCCCTTGAAAAAAATGATACCTGGCAAGGTAGAACCATATTTGATCTTGGGATCATGGTTCTGTAATAGATGTACAGAAAGATCAGATTGATTTGTGGGGGGTGGGGTGGGAGGTTTATTTACCCATCATCTTCATTCATTCATGCAACAAATTGTGATGAAGTATCATATGCCAGACTACACACACACACACACACACACACACACACACACACCAAGTACCGAGTATATGGCATTGGACAGAGTATTTCATTTTTTCTAAATAAGCTAATAATATTCTGGTTGGGGAAGATAGAATTAAAAAATACATCAATGTATAATATGTAAGATCTGGAGTTCTAGAAAATGGTGCAAAGTAGGGTAAGAGACTAGAGGATGATGGGGGAATGTGTTTGTCCTCGTGCTATTTAGATAGGGTGGAAGGCCTGTTTGAGGTGATACTTAATCAGGAGATCTAAATGAAGTAAGGACTTGATCCATGTGAAATTCTGGGGGAAAGAGTGTTCTTGGCAGAGGGAGTAACAAATGAAAAGTCCCTGAAGTGAGCACATGTTTGTGATCATCCGAAAACTAGGAGGAGGCAGGTGTGGCTGGAGTAGAGTGGACAGTGGACAGAGAAGTAGGAGATGGGGCCAGAGGAGGAGGGCCTGATTGCACAGGTCCTTGTAGAGGAGAGGTGAGGATTTAGGCTTGTACTCAGAATGAGTGGGGAAGCCAGCCACTGGAGGATTTCAGCTGGCTTGCATTTTACAAGGCTCACTCTAGGGGGCACCTGGCTGACTCAGTTGGTGAAGCTATAACATAATTTTTTTAAAAAGATTTTTATTCATTTACTTGACTTTTTGATGTATCTTAACTGTTGGCTGTCCGTGTTTACAGGCTCGGGCGCCGAGAGCCCGATTAGCCAGACCCTGGTGTCTTGGCCGCCGACTTGCTCTCCCGCTTTGATGTGTTTCTGTCTTTCCCCCTTCTGCCCCCAAGAGCAAAGGTTAATTTAAAGGCAGAGGTGACGTCACTGTAAACTAACCTGTCACGGTTTTCACTTTTTTTTTT
>JAQQSY010002353.1:0-13735 GCA_028646535.1 Procyon lotor
CGGGTGGACGACAGCAGAGGGAAGGAATGGACCGACCAGGGTACAGCATGGTGTGTATGAGCCATCTCATCACACACGAGCGCCTACCTACTCAATACACACAGAGTACACAACAGACATCGCTGTAGGAACGCATCGCCCTTCTCGTGGTGCAGCTGAACACAAACAACAGCTACCCCCAAATGCACCATCATGCTCCACTTGTATCCGTGTTCAATGGGAGCATAACCCGCTACCCAACTTCATGGAATCAGTTTCC
This sequence comes from Procyon lotor, assembly GCA_028646535.1. NCBI lineage: Eukaryota > Metazoa > Chordata > Mammalia > Carnivora > Procyonidae > Procyon > Procyon lotor. The sequence goes on from JAQQSY010002353.1 coordinate 260, forward strand.
ACAACCGACAGGAATCCTCCTTCCTGCTCCCCCCAGGACGGGCAAAAATGCAGCACGGGCTGGGAATGAGCACAGGAACATCTGTCTTAAAAAGGAGGTGCACTGTAGGCGGCAGAACTGCTCACTGCCTCCGCCTGGTGAACTGCCCCCCAACTGATCAGTGCCTCACCCAGACCTCAAAGACTAACTCGTCGCGGGGCTTGAGCAGAACTGGGTTTCCCGCCAGCTGTGGGTCAGCCTCCCTGGAATGTCATCCAATGCTGGGGTTAGGTACCCACGATTCTGTGCTCTGTGGACACCGGGCACACACCTTGCTGATTGTGCCAGTGTCCACAAGGCTTCTGCATTCCCAACGACTGCTCTGCCACGGGACACTTGGAGGGTGTGCCCACAGTGTTTGCATCTTCCAGCAGCCCCTCTCTGTTCCCTGCCATGGATTTTGGACTGAAAATGTACAGTAATCTTGGTCATCCCACAGCATCTGTCTTCAGTACTACACAGGGATTTGTGAAATCAGGAAGACAGGATCTAACTTCTCTGAAACCCATCACATTTCTCAAACCTCCATCTCTGTCATATTTGTTCATCACAAGTAGCTTCCTAAGCCTTGCAGTGACTAAAAGACACTCCCTGCCATTTCTTCCACCACATTTCAAGAGTTTTTTGCATTTGTGTTCAGAAGGTCTTATCTTTCCCTCTGAGGATACTATCATCATGTCTTATCTGCCTTTGCAACTCCCTCATTGTCAAGTGCCTGTTAAACCTGTGGCCCAACGGCCCCCCCCATTCCTCTTATCTCAATGAAGTGATGACAATGTTGTATTTTAATCTTGAATATGGCCTCCAATGACGTGCTTAAAAATCGGTTCTCATTGCTGAACAAATTTCCAAATTTCTCATCAGGACCTAGAAGGACCCAAGTGAGTGATGTGTGAATGGGGCAGCTCTGATGCATATGTTACTTGCAGTGGAAATGAGGAGACATACAAGAGATGATCTGGAATGAAAACAAAGAGAATTTATCTTCCCAAGTTCAGAATCCGTAGCCCAGCCTGGGACAGGTGTCCTGTCTCCACATGCAGAATTCATGCCAACACTTCAGTCTGGATATTTTTCATCTCTTATGCGGGGTAGTAATTTTACTCCTAATGGAAGAGTATTATCTTCCTAAGTACAGAAAAGCTACTACACACCCATCACTGTCCCATGTTTGTTCATTTCAAAGAAATATCAAAACAACCCATGAGTCATAAATTCTCCCTGCTTTCACCTAATTAAATTGTCACAGTCATGTGAACTTAGATGACATCATTTATCAAAAGTGAAGGAAAGAATGACTAAAGGAAGCATACTTAATATTCTTGTCAACACGGAACTCGATCCCAGGACCCTGGGATCATGACCTGAGCCGAGGGCAGACCCTTAACCAACTGAGCCTCCCGGGCACCCCAACAACAATCTTTTTTAAACATTGACTAGTCACTAGATAGCATTACAACAGTTTGTATAAGTTAATTCAAACAAACAACAACAGAGAAAACACCAAAATAATTTATAAGACCAAACAATTTTTTCTCTTATATGAGAGTATTTTGACAAACATAAATGGAAGAAACTAGATTTTAATCCGGATTATCTGACCGAGAGTTTATGTAACATAACACATAGGTCTACATACAGAGACTACATTAAAGCAAAGGTTTGTAGGGACCAAGGGTACACGGCCCCAAGATGGGACACATTGGCATAACATTCTTTTGAGATAAAGGCAATTGATACCCTGTAGGTTGAAGAGAAACATATTCCCCTCTACAACTATGTAGAGGAATCTAAATTGGGGGTCTTTCATAGACTATGGGGTATTACCAGAGACAGATTTTATCTGGGTGACAGGGCAAATATCTAATTAACAAACATCTGCTCTGTTTCTTTCTTTTTTTTTTTTTAAGTGTTTGTTTGTTTATAGCGTGCACAAGCAGGGGGGAGGGGCAGGAGAGGGAGAGAGAGAATCCCAAGCAGACTCCTCCTGCGTGCGGAGCTGGACATAGTCTCTGTCTTATGACCCTAGATCGTGACCTGAACCAACATCAAGAGTCAGACACTCAAATGACTGAGATACCCAGGCGCCCCTGCTCTTCTTTATTCCTTTGTGAAGTGCATTTCTCCACTTGGAAGTCCCAGACTCACCTCTGCACTTACTGATGTCATAAATACCTCATTTTGCCTGAATGGTTTTGGGATTTCCATGTCTATGAGGGTTCTTTATACTTAGGAAATTTAATATGATCCCCTGTTAACTGTCTCATTTCAATTGGATTCTTGGTCCATCTAGAAGGGTCTTGAAGGGGACAGACATTAATGCTGAGAGGATCAACACAAAATTGATCTAATGAAGCCAGCATTGATCTTGTCAGTTGAGATGAAAGAATGTGAACTACGGGTCACAGAGCTCCAAGCCCAGCTGTACTGGCCAAGAAATATGTTGCTTAGGCTAAAGACATGGGAACGTAAACCCACTGGCTTATAAGTACTTAATCAGCACTACTCTACCGATATAACTACAAGATATGCAACTGATCAAACCTATAACATAAAGAAGAAAGGTATTTTTTCTTTCTAAGTCTTTTGAGGTGGGATACAACTCTCGGGTACCAGGTGAAATGGCACCAGAAGGTATCAACTAACATCTTCTAACAGGATCTCACGGGTCTACATACGTTTTCATTTCTGTTTTTTTCCAGTTTCACCTTAGGCCGCAAAATCACACCATTTCTATTCTACGTGATGAGTTTATGACAACAGAATGGTTCGAACTCACTTTATTCTAACGATAAGGCAATGGAGTGCAATGGAAGGCTGAATTCTACCAGTACACGTAAATTACATTTTCCTTTTTTTAAACTATTTTTTATTTAAATTCAATTAATTAACATATGATGTATTACGGGTTTCAGAGATACAGGCTTATGATTCATCAGTCTTATATAATATCCAGTGCTCATTACATCACATGCCCTCCTTGAATCACCCAGTTACCCCATCTTCCATTGAGCTCCCCATCCAGTTATCCCCATCCCTCAGTTTAACATAACATTTTCAAATTTGTTTAGCCAGAGATTTCATGACACCATTTGATTTTTCACATCAATAAAATACTAGATATATAACAATACAAATGAAGGAACAAGAATTTAATCTACCGTGAAATAAATAGGACATGTACAAAGCCCACATAGTGAAAACACGTCACAATAAATTGGAGACATCATTTTGCTCAGTCACTCAAGAAATTCTTTGACACTTCTAATTTCACACCATCGATTTTATTATTATTGCTGACTTAAGAATGCAAAGCAAAGATGGATCCCAGGGCATACTTTCCGAGGGACCCACACAGATAACTTACTACAGTAATCCAATTTGGAAGTCAGTAAGGGCCAGTAAACCACAGCATGCAAGAGTGAATGATGTACTTTTTCCTTAGTGTCAGCAGGCTAGGATTATTATATTTCTTAGATTTTCTCCAAAGGACTTCGCATTTTCTCCAATTCTCAGGAGGTTTAAAATTTCCTTGATAAGCTTATTCAATCTGGACTGTATTGGCCTGAAGGGTATAACTGCTCAACCTGTACAATATTTGTTATTAAGACTGGATTCAAGGGGCATCCGGGTGGCTCAGTGGGTTAAGCCTCTGCCTTCGGCTTGGGTCATGATCTCAGGGTCCTAGGATGGAGCCCTGCATCGGGCTCTCTGCTCAGCGAGGAGCCTCCTTCCCCCCTCTCTTTGCCTACTTGTGATCTCTTTCTCCTTGTTAAATAAATAAATAAAATTTTAAAAAAAGGAATTTTAAAATTCTTCACAATGTGGCCAATTTAAATGTTTGTTGCATTCCGTAGATGAGATTCTGAATGAATCCAAAGACAAAGATTAGCTTCTCTCGGTGGAGAGTGGCAAGGTCACCTTCAGCACACAGCAGTCACCCCACACGGATTCCCATTCGCAGTGCAAATAATTTAGGTGCTCCATCAGGGGAAACATAGAATCAGCTACTTAGCAGGCTGAGCACTTAGAATTGAGCCAGCCTAACCCAGGGAAAAGCAAGACAGGTAATACAATCCACCCTCTCCAAGGTGACACTGAGGGACCAACATCACTTTAATTAGCACATTCATTCACAGCTAAATCCCCTCGGGTAATGCGCAGCATTTCAACCCACTAGGAAGGAAAACAAACCAGCGTGATGGGAATAAAAGGATGGAGAACCATTTTCCGATAATCTGGTAGGATTCCTGTTTTACACAAAAAGATTAGACGTTTGCAAGATTCTAAGTAAACAGAAAACTATACTAATGCTTAAATTAATGCTCAAGTGGCCTAAATGAAGACCCCTTGAAATACTTAATTTGTGCACTTATGCATCTTCCTCCAGAGAGCCAACTATTAAACTATACAAATTGAGGGGGGTACCTATTTTGATTGCTACTAAAAATACGTGGAAGGAAATAGTGATAAGATAGTATCCATGAAGGAAACAAGAAAGGGACCTACTGAAGTGGTGACAAAAACTGACCTCAAAAATGTCAACTTCTATAAAAGTACTTCTTACTGCTCCGCCATATTTTTTATCATCTATTAAGATGCCAGGAAGGGGGACTGGTTGACTCAATTGGTTCAGCATCTGCCTGAAGCTCAGGTCATGACCCAGGAGCACATCGTCTGGCTTCCTTACTCCTCTCTCTCTGCTCCTCCCCACAGCTCCTGTTCACTCTCTGAAATAGATAAATAAAATAAATAGGATGCCAGGAAAGGAGGAACTACAAATTAAATACTCTGTCAGAGAAAAAGAATCCATGTCCCCTCAAAGACCCTTCCAGTTGGACAAAGAATCAAATTGACATGAGACATTAACAGGAGACAATCCAAGTAAACACGTGAAAAATACAGGGACTCCGCATAGACACGGAAATTCAAAAGACTGTCAGGTGAGATGAGGTAAAATGTCATCTTGAACTGAGGAAAAGAAGGTCGGGACCTGGAGCTTTGGAGGAAAGACGACCCCTTCACATAAGAGCAACTATTTGGCAATTAGATGTTTGTCCTACCTTATAGTTGGGTCACTGAGATAAACTTTGTCCCTGTTAAGAAGTCTTATTCTGAGAAAGACCCCCCCCCCCCATTTAGATTCTTCTATGGGGTTAAGGGTGGGGGGTGGGGATGTTCTCTGGAGCCTGCAGGGTCTCAAGTACCTTCAGCTCAAGTTATCCACAGGCCAAAATGGCACCTTCAGGGGTGGGGGGCGGAGAGGCTGTCCTGACCCTTTTCAGTCCCCCCATCTGCAACTTCTTTGGGAGTTGACCTGGTAGATTATTTCATGTCATTGACCCAACGCTTTACTCCTGACAGTAGGTCAGCTCAGTTCAACTCATTTCGGGAGCCAGGGACACAGGTAGACCTTTCAAAGGTAGCCCTGTGACACAAGCAATGTGACTAAGCGAGGCATTTATACGAAAACCAATGAACTAACTGTGGTTAACGATTAGATGGGATATTAAGCCCCGTTCTGAGTTCTAGGGGTGGCCACTTGGGCGGCCTTCTGGACGTCAGCTTCGAAGCATCTTCACACAGAGCAGGTAGGGGCAAACGGACAGATCTTCCTCGTTGATAGTTTCTGTGCCTTTGGTAATATCCCAGTAGCCCACAGAGCCACAGCAGTAAGACTGTCTACATACGAGCTATTAGGACAACTTCTTTCTATCAAGTCATTTATATTAAGTTTGCACAGCTTTAGGGAAAAGAAAGGCAGTTTTAGTTCTCAAATGATTCCAAGTCAGAAAGGTGGGAGGCAAAAAAAAAGGACACATTAGTTTAGGGACTTGTTGCCGGGCACTGCATGTCACTAGAAGAAATCAGGATGTAGTTCAGCTGATGATTAAAATCTAGTATCTACAAAGATGTGCTATTGGAACATATTTTGTCTCTATACCCACCTGCATTTGGACTAAAGATACCCAGATCAACAGTAACTTGACTGCAAAACAAGTCTAAGAGAAAAAAAACAAAACATGGCCTGGTTATTTATAGAAGAGCATGAAGAAAAAGAGGTTGACCTATATATTATTTTTATTTATTGATTAAGATTTTTTTTTTTTTTTAATCTATTCAACAGAGAGGCAGAGCGAGAGAGGGAACACAAGCAGGGGGAGTAGGAGAGGAAGAAGCAGGCTCACGGCTGAACAGGGAGCCCCATGCAGGCCTGATTCCAGGACCCTGGGATCATGACCTGAGCCAAAGGCAGACGCTTAAGGACTGAGCCACCCAGGCGCCCCTTATGGAATCTTTTTTTTTTTAATTTTTAGTTTTTTAAAAGGTTTTATTTATTTATTTATTTGCGAGAGAGAGAGAGAGAGAGAGAGAGAGAGAGAGAGAGCGCGTGCGCACAAGAGGAGGGAGGGTCAGAGGGAGAAGCAGACTCCCCACTGAGCAGGGAGTGCGATACGGGACTCAATCCCGGGATTCCAGGATCATGACCTGAGCCCAAGGCAGTTGCCCAACAAACTGACCCATCTAGGTGTCCCTCCTATGGACTCTTTAAAAACAGCTTTCAAGGCGCCTGGGTGGCTAGGTTGGATGGGCAACAGAGTCTTGGTTTCAGCTCAGGTCATGATCTCAAAGGTCCTGGGACCAAGTCCCACCTGGTAGTCCATGTTCAATGGGGTGTCTGCTTATCTCCCTCTCCCTCTGTCATTCTGCTGATCCTTTCTCCCTCTCTCTTAAATGAATAAATCTTAAAAACAAACAAACAAACAAACAAACAACAAAACACACACACACACAACAACTTTGCTGGAACGTTTCATAAGCAATCCCTGGGTTGAAATTTCAATAGCTTCTCCAGGCCAGAAGCCAAGCCAAATACTTGTCACTAGACTTTGTCTATAGTAACTACAGATTTGGGTGAATTTCTGTCTTCATTTAGTCCCCTAAATATCCTGGGTTTCCTGTAGCTCTCGGGAAGTGAGCTTCCTTGCTCACCTGGTAAGACTCTGGGGAACTCTGTAGGTGTCTCAAGTACCTTCAGCTCAAGTTACCCACAGGCCAAAATGGCACCTTCAGGGGTGGGGGGCGGAGAGGCTGTCCTGACCCTTTTCAGTCCCCCCATCTGCAACTTCCTTGGGAGTTGACCTGGTAGATTATTTCATGTATCAGGCTGGTATTTCCAAGGAGGCTCTGTTGCCTCCATTAGTTCAATCTTAGTCCCCTACAGCAGTCTGGTCACGTCCGAGTCTTCCGGAGGAATCAGGAATGGACAAAAGAGAAACCTTTCATTTGTTTAACAAAGGTGTATTTTCGGCCACTGCTGCAAGTCAGTTAAGAGGAAAAAGTTTCCTTATATCCGTAAAAAAACAAAACATTTTTTAAAAGGTTTTATTTAAATTCCAGTTTGTTAACATACAACGTAATACTAGTTCCACGCGTACAATGGTGATTGTACAATTCCATACGACACCCAGGGCTCAACAACAACAACAATGCACACCTTCAATTTCCCATCTCTTATGTAACACAATCCCCAATCCAGCTCCACGCTGGTATCCATCAGTTTCTTCTCTATACTCAAGAGTCTCATGATTTGCCAGTCTTCTTTTTTTCCCCTTTGCTTGTTTGTTTCTTATATTCCACATGAGTGAAATCCTATGGTATTTGTCTTTCTCTGGTTTCATTCATTTAGCATGACACACTCTAGCCCCCTCCATGTCAATGCAAATAGCAAGACTGAATTCCTTTTGAGGCCCGAGTAATACTTCCTTATATAGATCTCATATCTTCTTTATTCATTTCTCAGTCAGAGAACACTTGGGGTAGACTGAAGTAGAAATGTTCACTGCCACTGAATGGGGAATTGCTCCTCTGACAAATCCATGGCACAGACAGAGCCAGAGCATGGGACTATACCCATCATGGCACTGATTAAAGGGAGGAAGGTCCCGCACAGAGGTGTATCACCTTCCTTGAAAATGTCACCCACCTATGGGTAGGTTTAACCTATGTTGGGGTTAGACACCTGGGATACTAGCACTTTGTGCAACCACAGCCCATGACTTGCTGATCCCATCTACTTCACTGTCCAAAAGGCTTCTTCCTCTCCAACATCCGCACTGCCCTGTGACATTTTTAAGCTATGCCCACAATGTCTGCATCATCCAACTCCCCGTACTCCATTGAGGCCACCGATCTAGGCCTGAGCAATCACAGTAAACACTGTTGTCCAACAGCATCTGGTCCTCACTAACACAAAGGAATTCAATTATATCATGAAGATAAAGTACAACTTCCCTAAGCCTCGGAAGTTCAGATGTGAAGGGTTTCACATCTGCCAATTTGTTATGTCCATTTCATTTATTCACTGGATGACACCACCAAGAGGTCCCTGTGCCTTTGGAGTGGCTAAACAAGTCACCTCTGGTTCCCTCCCCACATTAGAAAGAGTTCTTCACATTTTAATAGATCTTGTTTTTCTAAGTTTGGTGACATCATCATGCATTATGTAGATTCACATCCCACAACCCAGTGCTAAATGTCTGAATTTACACCCATTGACTTTATCTCTTTCTCATCTCAATTAAGCATTTACTGAGGACACTAGCCACAACACAGGCAAAAACGAATGTCTGTGATGCCTACGTAACTGGGAAATAAAAACTAGGATAAACACAACTGGAGATCTAGAGATACTTGGAGATAACTTGGAAAATAAACAAGTAGAAGTTATTTTTCTAAATCCAGAGAGTCAGTTGTACAATCTGGGACAAGCATCCTCTCTCAACATGCAGAATTCATACCAATTCTTCATCCTCTGTATTTTCTATCCCTTACTTGGGGCTATGGTATCACTCTTGTTGGAGTACATTTCTCCTACTTATGGGGTATCTATTCCACACCAAGCACTGTGATAAGTGTGTCTTTACTTCACAGAAACATCAAAACAACACCCCTACTTATGAAGCGTGGCACATACCTTTATTAGGGGCCATGGGTGCAGTGATTTAGAGTCCCAGGGCTATGTCCAGATTGGGCCATTAAAACGAAGACAGGTTTAGGTTGAAGCTCCATGAGTCTTCTTTAAGAACACACAAGGGGAACGTCTGGTAGACAGGGGACAAGGTCACTCACAAGGGTGGATTGGGAATGTCACATCAGAGGTTACGTTAACTGGTGACTCTGCAGGATATTGTTTAGGGAATGCACTAGAGAGAGAGGCTGCTGTCAGTTCAAGTCCCCTGCAAAAGTATTGCCTACAGAAAATGGATGCCAAGTAGCAGTATCATGGAGTACTTGAGCTAATCAGTCAATCAGACCCAAATATAATCTGTAATATGTTTGGTATAATATCCCACTAGTCCTAAAGAGGAGAAAATGATACAACAGATTAACAAGGGGGGAAATAACCAGACATTATTTAAATTTTAAGGCCACTGAGAAAATGGATTTCCAGGTATGTTATTCCACATGATTACCGAATAAGTGATAGATTTCATCAGTTGCCTACAACCTTATATAAAATGAGATAGGTTAACATCAATGGTGGGATAACACTTCAGTCATTACTCATCCATCATAACACATTAAAATTCATTATGTTTTATTAATTAAAATATATTACGCTCACACACAGACTAAGTTATACATTTCAAAGCAACTCTATAACCCTTTTTGGAAATACAGAACACTAGCATTAAAAAGCATTTGTGTGTTGATAGCATGATGTGGGAATAGTGAATTCCATTGTTTTCAGGCATGGGATCATTCTTAAAAATTTTGTATGCATAATCCTATGCCATTTTAGGAAAGCATTATCCTCTTTTGGTATCTCTGAGGGTTTCTTCGTTTCAAGCACATCATCTGACATCCTCTACTTCTAACTATAGCTATTATGAAGACACGTCAGTATTTTACTGGACTGGCACCTCTTTTTTCTCAAAGAGCAGATGGTAAAATATTTTATTTATAACATCCAGGAAGTTCTTTAGTTTTAATAAATGGGGAATAATGATGTTCTGAACACTTTTTCCATCATAACTAACATTAATGCTATAACCACAAACAGCATCTCCATTTAGATTTTCTTCATATTATATATTATGTTGTCTTTCCCTTCTATGGACAATTAGATATGCAGGAGTCCCACCTAACGAAAAAGGGCATCTCCTATCTTTTTACGTAACACTAATAGGCTACATACTTTTTCACAAACCCACTAGGAATGAATTTTCTGAAGTGATTTAAGAGTACAAATATGTTAATATTTGCTAGTCACAAATCCCAGATAAGGTCAATGAACAACAACAAAAGAAACCCAACAAAACCCAAACAAACAAAAAAAAAAACCCACACCAAAAAAACACAAAACCAAAACAAAAAAAACCAAACCCAAAACAATAACAAAATAAAAAACAAAACCAAGGACATATTGAAACTAATTATATCTATGCAAAAATCCATCCACTTGTTCTTTTGAAGCATAATAGCATATACATTTTCTAAGTGTTTAACTTTGTATTAGTCCTTATAATAAGTATTTTGATGTAATGTCTGAATAGATCGACTTATGTACTGCTTTCTACTTGATTTCTGTGATATTTATTGACACTGATGTTTACTTACATACATTTCTAAATATTTACATCTTTCAAGTAACTTACCTTTATGCACTCTCTGGTGTTTGCTACAGTGAATATTTAAAATGAAGGTCTTTCCTCAGTCATGATGTAATTCTTAGGGTTTGAATCCAGTGTACATTTTGGGATACTGAGTATAGACTGAATTCCAGTTAAAGGCACTGCAACTTTCTCTACATTTTACATTTATCTATGCTGCATGATAGCTATGACATTGAGTCAGTTGGGAGTTCCAGCTAGAGGCTTATCATACCCTTTACCTTTGTAATGTTTCTCCTCAGGATAAACTCTGAGATGCTTAAAAGGGTTGAGCAGTTCTAAAACCCTTCCCATGTTCTTTACATTTATAAGTTCCTCCCCAGCATGAATTCTGTGATGTTGAATGAAACGTGACCTCTGAATAAAGGGCTTGCAAAACTCTTCATATTTCAAAATCTTCTTGAATATACCTTCTCTGATTAGGAATTAGCACTGCTTAAAAGTCTTTCCACATTCTTTACAATTTTATGGTTACTCTCCACTACGAATTCTCTGATGTAGAGTACGGGGTGAGTGGTCCTTAAAAGGTTTCTCACATTCCTTAAAATTGAAAGGTTTCTTCCACTATGAATTCTGTGATAATGAGTAAAGTTTCAACAGTGATAAAGGCCTTCCCACATTCTTTACTTTGGTAAGGTTTCCCTCAAGTATGAGTTCTGTGATGTTGACTTAGGTGTGAGTGCTGGATAAAGGCGTGGCCACATTCCTTACATATGTAAGGTTTCTGTCCAAAATGAATTCTGTGATGCCGAGTCAGGTGTGAGTGTCGGTTAAAGGCTTTGCCACATTCTTTGCATATGTAAGGTTTTTCTCCAGTATGAATTCTGTGATGTTCAGTCAGCTTTGAGTGCTGGTTAAAGGCCTTGCCACATTCTTTACATTGATAAGGTTTCTCTCCAGTATGAATTCTGTGATGTCGGGTAAGGTGTGAGTGTCGGTTAAAGGCTTGACCACATTCTGTACATATGAACGGTTTCTCTCCAGTATGAATTCTGTGATGTTCAGTCAGCTTTGAGTGCTGGTTGAAGGCCTTGCCACATTCTTTACATTGATAAGGTTTCTCTCCAGTATGAATTCTGTGATGTCGGGTAAGGTTTGAGTGCTGGTTAAAGGCCTGGCCACATTCTTTACACTGATAAGGTTTCTCTCCACTGTGAATTCTGTGATGTTGAGTAAGGCTTGAGTGATGGTTAAAGACCTGGCCACATTCTTTACATTGATAAGGTTTCTCTCTAGTATGAATTCTGTGATGTTGAGTAAGGTTTGAGTGCTGGTTGAAGGCCTTGCCACATTCTTTACATTGATAAGGTTTCTCACCAGTGTGAATTCTGTGATGTCGAGTAAGCACTGAGTGCTGGTTGAAGGCCATGCCACATTCTTTACATTGGTAAGGTTTCTCTCCAGTATGAATTCTGTAATGTCGACTAAGATTTGAGTGATGGTTAAAGCACTTGCCACATTCTTTACATTGGTAGATTTTCTCTCCAGTACGAATTCTGTCGTGTTGAGTAAAGTGTGAGTGGTGGATAAAAACCTTGCCACATTCTTCATATTTGTAAGGTTTTCCTCCCATATACATTGGCTGATGTTGACACAGAGTTGAGTGCCAGTCAAAGGCTTTGCCACATTCCTTACAAATGTAACTTTTTTGTTCAGCACCGATTGCGTTATGTATGTTTAGTTTTGATGACTGACTGAACATATTCCCAGGTTTATAACATCTGTAGGAGTCTTTTCCCACATGAATACTCTGACAATCATCAACACTGGAGGACTGGTTAAGAGCTTTCTCACATTCATTATATTCATAAGGATTCTCTTCCATAGGGATACTATTATGTATAATAAGGTTGGAGCTTTGATAAAAGACTTCCACACATTTATCATATTCATAATGGTTCTCTGGAAAATGAGTCCTCAGACATGTATTAACATTTGAACCCGGGTTAAATTTTTCCTCAGATTCACTGCATTGAGTAATTCTGTTTTCACTGAAAATGTCCTGGTAATTTTGAAGGGTTAACTCCTCAGTGAAGGACCTCTCAAACGAATCCCATTCAGCACTTTGTTCTTCAATTTTAAATCTCTGATTTTCAGAAATACTGGACTCAAAGGTCAACCCAATCCTGCTTTCAAAATGGTTGAAATAATTATTTTCAGCACGGACCAGGCAACTTTCCAGATTTTCCAACTTTTCGTTCTGCAAATATGTATGTTTTATCATTTGATTTGAGCCCTTGTATATTGAAACACACTGCTTTGCAGAAGTAGCAGACTTAAGAAGGGATGTTTTCCAAAACGTTTTATATCCTTCACCATTTTGGGCAGTGATATTCATATTATGCGCAGTTGTCTCAGTTTGGATATGTCCTTCGTGATATATTTGATGCTCTTCACGCTCCCCGTCATTGTTACAGTCTACCATGAAGCGTAAATTCTCAAGGGCAGTATGTTTGTATCTACGCACTGCCACGTTTTGGAAAGAAGCTTCTATGCACAATGTTGGCAGGAAACTCTGCGTGCCATGTGAAGATACAGCTGAAAGATATTGAGTAAGAGAAAAGTAAAATTACTCCACTTACTACTCTCAGGCGAATCTAATGAAAACTTCTAATATGGAATAATAAAATCAGAGAACTTCAGCAAGATGGCTGAGGGAATCATATGGACTTTATTCCTCTAGGGACACGTAAACTTGTAGACAACATACTGAGCACATAGCCTAACAAAGAGTTCTGTAGTCTTGTCACGCTGGAGCACA
>JAQQSY010002354.1:0-13735 GCA_028646535.1 Procyon lotor
AAAAAAAAAAAGTCACTGAAAATGAGATATTGTGGTGAGATAAAGATTGGTGAGGGTTTAAAACTGTGTGAACATGGGGACTTGTGAAATCCCCACAAATTACCACAGAAGCTGATGAGGTTCTCATTCTAATTTTAGTGCCCAGCTTGGTTTCACTTACTATTTCAACTCTTCAACATCCTTATTGTGACTAGTGGATCCATCAGCAGAACTTTGGGAGGCAATGTTTTTGTGTGATTTCTCCCCTCAAGAACTGTTTACATTTATTCCCATATTGGAGAAAACTGATTGCAATGTCAAGACTTAGATCCTATTCATGACTCTTTGGTACACATGCAATACTGCTGGGATTTCTATAGGAATCTACTAAAATCTCCTCCTCTTTAACTTCTTTGGGGACATGTATGTGTCTGTGTATCCCCTTAAGTACTTAAAGGCTCGGTAGAGATTTCTTTAAAAAATAGATTGTGACTGATCAATAAAAATACAAATAGTTGAGGGACGCATGGCTGGCTCAGTTGTTAAGTGTCTTTCTTCAGCTCCAGTCATGATCCCAGGGTCCTGGGATGATTCCCACATCAGGCTCCTTGCTCTGCGAGGTGCCTGCTTCTCCTTCTGTATGCTGCTCTCCTTGCTTGTACTTGCTCTCTCTCTGGCAAATAAATAATAAAATCTTTAATTATATACTTTATATATATATGTATATATATAATATATATATACATATATAAACACACACTTTATATATATATATTAATTATATATACATATAAATAAATAAGTGAATGTGAATAGGTTGGGTTATATGTCTACAGGCAGCTACTCTGTTGTCCCAAAATAGTGAATACTACATAGTACGAAGCTGATTATGGAATCTTTAAGGAAATGTGGGCCTAAGGCAGAGTTAGAAGAAATGAGATTTAAACTAAATTTTTAGTTTCATAACTCAAATTTCCAGCCTATGCTGCCTTTTCCCCTGGTTTCTTTGGTTCTCTCTCTCTACTTTCTTTTGCAAAATGAGTATATGCAGGTCAAATTATGGGGCTTATAACTGAGAGAAATGATATAAATAGGAATCATTTTATTCCTTAAGTAGAAGGCACTTTTTGGTCATTTACCAGGAAGAAAATAATAGTAGCTAACACTTACCAAGAATATATTCTGTTCCAGTTAATAAGCCCCTAACCTCTATTAACTCTTTTAAGTCTTGTAATGACCCTACAACGTAGATCCTATTACCATCCAAGTATATAGATAAAGGTTCAGAGACACAGTAAGATTCCATAAAGTGCCCAAGGCCACACACTAGAAAGCACAGGAGTCAAATTTGGTCCCGGTGGTCTGGCTCTAGAGTCCAGACTCTTATCCAACAGTCAAGCTCTACTCAGAACCCATTGAGCGACTAAAATGTGTGAAGCCTGCACAAACCCACAGGAAAGGGCTGTGTTGGATTATCACATGGATCTTCACAGCGGCTTTTAGTTCTGCTTACAACATACATGGTAGTCCCTCTCTCCCCCTCTCAGTGTTTGTTGAATGAAAGGATGAACATACAGATGCTTTAACTCCAGTTTTAAGAGCTCCCCATTCTATTAGCATTTCTGCTTCTCCACCACTCTCCGCCTTTTTCAGTGTCTTTTTCTTTGCATGTGGTTTCTCCTTTTCCCCACTCAGTGGAACCCCACTCATGCTTTAAGGCCATAGCTCAACTCTATGAGTCAGAAGTTTTTACTTCTCTCGTGACTCTTTCATAATGCCCTGTATCATCATTTCTGTTTATTTTGTGCCCCCCTTCTTTAGATCCTAAGGCCTCTGAGATCACAATTTGTGCCTGATATAATCTTGTACCCCTGCTGTGGTGTTAATCACAGTGTCTGGCACAGAAATATAAGTGTTTATTGAATAAATGATAAAATTACTAGAAGAAGTATTCAGTGTTATTTTATTCTCTGTAACATAAATCTGTAATAAAAATCTGGAAGCATGGCTTGAAATTCCATCAGGGGCATGTTAATATAAGAGGAGTAAGTTCAAAAAAAGAAAAAAAAAAGGAGTAAGTTCATTCAATAAAAGAAAAAAAATTCGAGACAAAAATAAGATTGGAGAAAAAAAAGTAGAAAAGAAACAAATTTATTTATTTATTTATTTATTTATAAAGATTTTTTTTATTTATTTGACAGAGAGAAACACAGTGAGAGAGGGAACACAAGCAGAGGGAATGGTAGCGGGAGAAGCAGGCTTCCCACCAAGCAAGGAGCCCAATGCGGGGCTCAGTCCCAGGACTCTGGGATCATGACCTGAGCCGAAGGCAGACGCTCAACGACTGAGCCGCCCAGGCGCCCCAAAAGAAACAAATTTAAAGACTGTAGATCATGTGGAAAGAGTAAGATGGCTGAGCAAGATAAGCATATACTGATATCAGACGCACTTCTGGGTTGAGAGCTAGAAAGGCAGAGGACACCGTCTGGTTCTTCAGAAACAGCTGGGGAGACAGAACCATTCAGTAACATAAATCATACAAAGCCTCACGCAAGTCAGTACGTTGAGTGCCAAAAATCTGTCTGGAAGAGCTGGGAGGGAGGAGAAGAATTCAAGGGGGCATTTAAGAAGTGAGTATGTGGGACACCTGGGTGGCTCAGTCGGTTAAGAGTCTGTATTCAGCTCAGGTCATGAACCCAGCATCCTGCGATCCGGTTCCACATCAGGCTCCCTGCTCAGTGGGAAGTCTGCTTCTCCCTCTGCCTGTTGCTCTCCCTGCTTGTGCACTCTCTGTCTCTCTCTTGCTGTCTCACTCTCTCTCTGGCAAATAAATAAAATCTAAATTAAAAAAAAATAGAATTGAGTATGTGATTGCCAAACAAACATAGTGAGGGGGAAGGAAAACATTCTAAAAAAGAAACAATATGTACAAAGCATGAGGTCCTGATGAGGGCAGGCTGCTGTAACAAACTATACTATGCACTGGGTGGCTTATACAACAAACCACCTTCGTGACCTCATTATCTCCGAAAGGCCCCATCTTCAAATACCCAGGAGTGGCATTGCAGAGGAAGAGGGGTGGACCCATATAAAAAGCATTTGGGGGACACCTGGGTGGCTCAGTGGGTTAAAGCCTCTGCCTTCAGCTCAGGTCATGATCTCAGGATCCTGGGATCAAGCCCCGCATCGGTCTCCCTGCTCAGCAGGGAGCCTGCTTCCCCCTCTCTCTCTGCCTGCCTCTCTGCCTACTTGTGATCTCTGTCAAATAAATAAATAAAATCTTTAAAAAAATAAATAAAAAGCATTTGGGAGGTAGATGATCAGACTTGGATATGGAGGGATGGTAAAAGAAGGCACTGGGAGGTCTAGGAGGAGTCCCAAGTTTCTGGCATGGAATACTGGGAGGTAGACGGAGCCACGCATCAAGGGAGAAGACAGAGGTACAGAAGTTTAGGAGGGTGAAGAGGACATATTTTTTTAAGTAATCAAAAAATGTCAGTGGCAATATAATTCACAGACTATTGGAATCTGCCCTTTTAAAGTGTATAGCTTAGTGATTTTAATCTATCCACAAGTTTGTATCACAACTGCCACTATCAAACTTGAGAACATTTTCATCATCCCAAAAAGAAACCCTGAACTCATTGTAGTCACTCCTATGCCTCCTTTCCCTCTGAAAGCCCCTGGAAGCCACTCATTCACTTTCTGTCATGAGTATAGTCAAAGTCATGAGTATAGTCTTTGCCTGTTCTGGGCATTTCATCTAAATGGAGCTATACAATATATGGTTTTTTTTTTTTTGGGGGGGGGTCTGGTTTTTCTCACTTAGCATCATGTTTTCAGGGTGTACCCATGTTGCAGATGTATCAGTGCTGTATTCTTTTTTTATGGCTGAATAAAATTCAATCATATAGATACACTTTATTTTTTTTATTTTTTATTTTTAAAAATTTTATTTATTCATTTGTCAGAGAGAGAGCACAAGCAGGCAAAGAGGCAGGCAGAGGCAGAGGGAGAAGCAGGCTCCCTGCTGAGCAAGGAGCTCGATGTGGAATTCGATTCCAGGACCCTGGGATCATGACCTGAGCTGAAGGCAGCTGCCCAACCAATTGAGCCACCCAGGCATCCCATAGATACACTTTATTTAGTCCATCTCTTTACTGGTTCATGGACAATTGAGTTGTTTCAGCTTTTGGACTACTGTGAATGATACTGCTGAACAGTTGGGTATAAACTTTTGTGTGGACATTCGTTTTCAGTTCTTTCAGGGATCGATCTACCTAGGAGTGAATTTGCTGAATCATATGGCAATTCTATGTTTAAGTTTTTTGGTTTTTTTTTTAAGATTTTATTTATTTATTTGACGAGAGAGAGAGAGAGAGCAATCACAAGTAGGCAGAGAGGCAGGCAGAGAGAGAGAGGAGGAAGCAGGCTCCCTGCTGAGCAGAGAGCCCAATGTGGGGCTCGATCCCAGGACCCTGAGATCATGACCTGAGCCAAAGGCAGAGGCTTTAACCCACTGAGCCACCCAGGTGCCCCTCTATGTTTAAGTTTTTGAGGAACTTCCAAATTGTTTTCCAAAGTGACTGCATTATTTCATATCTCCACTAGCAATGAATGATGGTTAGGTATGAAAAGCTACCCTCAAGTTAAATAAAACTTTCCCAAACATAGCCACTATTTTTAAAGATTATTTATTTATTTATTTGACAGATTGAGAGAGAGAGAGAGATCACAAGTAGGCAGAGAGGCAGGCAGAGAGACAGGGGGAAGCAGGCTCTCTGCTGATCAGAGAGCCCAACACGGGGCTCAATCCCAGGACCCTGAGATCAGGACCTGAGCCAAAGGCAGAGACTTTAACCCACTGAGCCACCCAGGTGCCCCTAAACATACCCACTATTAAGTGGTAGCCCCCACTCTTGGCCCTCTACAGTACATCATGGAGCTGGCCTCAGTCTGATTTAGAGTTACTGACACAGAAGTGGTAGTTGAAGCCATGGTTGTGGATGAGTTCACCATGGAGCGTCTGAGGTGAGAAGAAAAGTCCAGGCTCAGGTACCTGTGGACCCCCAGCAATAGGAGAGGTGTGTGTGACTGAGAAGGTGTGACCAGAAGCACAGGAGGAAAACCAGGGAAGAGAAGTTACCAGGAAAACCATCCAAGGGAAGAACTTCAGGGGGAGTGTGGTCAAGAAGTAACACAAGGCTGCCGAGCCTTAGCATAAATGTGGTGACTCTGGTGGAGGAGTTTTGGTGAAGTGTGGGAGTGGGGAGTGAGGGGAGAACTGGACAGAGCTTGATTTGGGTGCTCTGAAAAAGGGATGGAACCAGTCCAGCAAATTCTACTTGGCTGTCAAGGATGGGAGAGATCAGAGAGTTGGCCAATAAGGAGCTGGTGTTTTTTGTTTGTTTCTGGTTTTGGCCAGTAAAGATACCTCATCTTGACTCAAACTGCTAACAGTTTAGCTCCAACTCATTAATTCTTCCTTTTTATAACTGTATCAACAAAACCCTTATTTCTAGTCCTTTGCCTCTCCCAACTCTTCAGTAGTTACTTTGTGAAAAGGAACCATCTTCTCCCTTTTTTTTCCTCTCTTCCTGTGTCTCTCTAGATCCTCTAATAAACCCATCTGATTCATGTTTCTAGCAGTTACACAATTTCCGAAGGGTAGTTTGGCATATTAACAAATTAATTCCATCAACCTCTAAACTCTGTGAGAATTCCAAAAGTTCTTTTCAGCATTTTGATAGGTGCCCACCAACCTCCTTATCCTCTGTATATAATACGCTATTAATCTATGTATATTGTTGTTCTAGTGGGGGAAATACACTCTAAATTCCAAATAACTACTTTGTAAATATAGTTGCAAACATTTCGTAATTTTAGGACTTCCTTTTTTTTCCATTGGGTTTTGTGCTCTTAAAACCTTTTCTAAGAGAGCTTTTTTTGTTCTGATGAGGAAGACAGAGTCCTATTGTTTCTCTCTTGTTAGGGATGATGAAAACAAGCCTTAGAGAAGTTAAATAGGGACCTAAAACACTACTGGCATTTATTAGTCACTAATATTTTCTCTTTTGTTGGTATGTACAGGGATTTCTTTTCAGGAGTAAGGTGAAATTAGTTAATGCCTTAAATGAGAATAAAAGAGATATCACTACCTCTTGAGATTTGTTTTCCTTTTAGAGAAAGGAAGAAACATTTGCTGTAGGAAAAGCATGTGAAATAAGAGAATGATAGTCATTAAGTGGAATCTTCTAATTATGGCCTTCAGGCTGTGTGCATTTAATTGAGAAATTAAATAATTTTAAAAACATTTTTTTGGCCCCTATACTTTATTTTAATTTTTTTAAATAAGAGATCTAGCCCCAAATCCCTGATTCAGAAGTATTTCAAAACTGAGGCTTTACCATCCCACAAAAGAGTGCCATGAACATATTGGTTTCTAAATAGGAGCAAAAGTTTTCTTTTAGATGATAACATGCACAGTTTCACTTAAAAATGAGAAAATCAAAATCTTGCCATTTGCAATGACGTGGATGGAACTGGAGGGTATTATGCTCAGCAAAATAAGTCATATCAGAGAAAGACAATTATCATATGATCTCACTGATACATGGAATTTAAGAAACAAAACAGAGGATCATAGGGGGAGGGAGGGCAAAATAAAACAAGATGAAATCAGAGAGGGAGAAAAGCCATGAGAGACTCTTAATCATAGGAAACAAACAGGGTTGCTGGAGAGGAGAGGGGGAAGGAATGGGGTAACTCAGTGATGGACATTGACAAGGGCACTTTGCTGTCTGACACCACTGAAATTAGCTTTTATTTTCTGTTCTAGTTTTGTGACCCATAAAACTTAATATTGTCAGATGTCTCCTCTTTCAGGAAGCCATTCCAGCTCTCTTTGGTTAAATTTTATCCCACTTTTGTGCTGCCATAACACCCAGGCCATGTTTCTCTGACACTAGACTTAATGGGCTCATTGTTTTATAATAACTGGTTTATAATATTCTGTAAACTGCAATGGGATATAGGCCCCTTAAATGAGCTCTTTACATCTCCAGCCCATATCATAGCACGTAATGTTTAGTAGATATTTAATAATCATTGGCTTTTTTTTTCCCCCCTCAACCAAACAAATGCCTTTCTGTGAGCATGGAGATATTTTGAAGTCAGTTTTTCATTATGTTAGTGCTTCTTGCTGTATTCCTATGAAACAATGTAGAACTCAGGTTTTAAAATCCTTTCCTAGTGTTCTCAGAGATAGGCAGCTTCCATCCCCAGCACAGTATGATGGTGGGTTAGAAAGATTATACTGCAGGCTCTGCCTTCTGTTCACATTCTTTTGTTTCTTAGAGGCTTTCGGTATGGTATCTTCGTTCTCTTAGAGCCTCCTTTGTGTAGATTCTAACTCCTGGGATTGTCTTCTGGCCCCAGTGGGTGTATCCCTAAGAGTTTTATTTACTCATGCCAGTTACTGAGAATGTCTTCTTATTTCTGGTGGGCACATAGACAATACCATGTTAGTGCTGGTACCAAGTACAGAACAGAAGTCAATAACCAGCTCAGACCTCATCCCATCCTTGAATTTTTTGGGAACAACTAAGTACTAAGGTATAGCTGTGTTTTATTTGTTGCTAGATTTCTGGGGCAAATACTGGCTTCCCAGAGTTCAGTGGGTAAAGCACTCAGCACCGTGATAGTACAGACAGCATTCAAAGCAATGACCTCTTCCTCGGTCTCCTCCACCAACATCATCATCAAGCTCACTCTGGAGTAAATGAACAAGGGGATGTGACTTCATTTCAAGGGATTTGGAACCAGGTCCTCCCTGAGCATTACTGCTGTGGATGAGATTCTTATGACTATAATGCTGAAGAAAACACTGATCTTCACAAAAACCATTTTCCCAAGGCTTAAAATTTTAACTTCTAAGTATTTTCTAGTTGTGAATGTTATTTTGGGATATTATTTGCAATTTTAACACTAGAGTTGCTGTAGTAGGTCATAACTTTTCCATGGAGTTCAGTGTGTCCTTCTGGAAACCATCTGATTGCAAATGTCTAATATGTGTATATATTGGTTCTCTTCTATATTTAGCTTCAGCCAAATGCTAGGAAAATACTCCCTCAATTGGACTTTGGAATTTCATATTTATTAGTAGAGCTTCTTCAAGATTCTCATTTCTCATTCAACTCATGTCAGATAGCTGTAAATATGTTCGCTTGGTTGCCAGTAATATATTTCAGTAACCAAGAAAGAATAAATATAATGTAGCTTAACCTTGTTATTTAGTTGTCAACCCAAACTACAAGAGGGCCTTGTGGAATGAGCTCTGAGCTGGTTATTGACTTCCGTTCAGTATTTGGTACCAGTGGGTCCCTGAGATGCCAAGCTTGCTCTAATAATAATGGTTATTCATCTTAAGACAATAGAGCCAGTGATAGAATGCTTAGAAGCTAAGCAGAGGGCATAGTGCACATTTGTTCTAGACAATGCCTAGAAATCGATCTAATAGGCAAGCCTTAACAACAGCTAAAATTTGTATGGGTAGTAGAAAAAATATAAATTTTCCAAGTCAGAGCTGGCTTTGCCACTAAGCTAGTAACATGATAGGACAAGTAACTTAACCTCCATAGGCCTTAATTTCCTCATCTATGAAATGGGAAGAATAATATTTTGCTTTTGGGGTGTTATAAGATTTAAACATCATACAGGTAATTTCCACAACATTATGTGTATCACATCACATGCCACCAACAAGTGATATTTGAAGAAGATATTATTACTTTGTTTTCTAAAATCCACAACCGTGTTGATTATTAATGCCCTATTGATTAAGGAAAAGCTCTTTACAGGAGAAAAACAAACAGCAGCAACAAAAATTTAAAACCCAGGGAAACCTCATTATCACATTAAATAAATTCCGATCCAAGGCAAGAATGAAAGAAATTACTCTGGAGTTGAGAAATATTTTCCACAGCCACTCTGTATGTCATTGTTAAATAACCTTTGGGGATATTGCTCCACTCTTTATAAATGTGAGATACTTGATTCTCCGGGTCATCATGGCCCACTTAAAATGTTGTAACTTTGCTGTAAGCATTGGGCTCATTTCCTCAGTATGTACTATCCTGGTTGGTTTGTGATAGAATCAACTTTGACAATAACAACAATGAGGCCATGACAAGAGTATGATAAGAAGAATAACTGAATGGAGGAAATAAGGTAGAAACAGAAATTCAAAGAACTAAGAAGTAATGTGGAACGAAGTGAGAAGGAAAATCAAAGTTAAAACAAGACCAATACAGAAATAAGCAAAGAATGCCAGGTATGAAGAGTGAGCTGAGAAGAAGCAATAATGTATCTTTTGATTTATGACCTTTTTTTAGAGGTAATGGATAATGAGGGCATTGGTGAGTGAATGGGGCAGAGATACAGAAATCCCAGCAGGGAAAGTACAGGACATGGGGATGGTGGCTGAGGCTGTAGATGCCAAATGCAGTATCCTGGATTGAGACAAAGGGTAGGAGACAAATGATTTCTCCAATAGAGTCTGTCTTCTTCACCATTTGAAGCAAAGCTACGTGGAATGGAAGGGACGCATGTCCTTGTGAGGAAACTACCTAGCAAATGCCAGCCATGCTTTATTTAGCTCTGAGTTATGGAAACCACATGTGACTGGACCATAACGACATTAACTCAGAATTGCCTGCTTCATAAAGAAAGAACTTGCTGTATAAGTTGTTCCAGAAAAGTTAAATAATTTCAGAAATGTGGCACAAGTGAGTGATGTCACCCGGGGAACAGAGAACACTAAATTTCTCTCAAAACAAACTCCAGAAGAGATACATAAGCCTTCTCAATGGAAATAATGGGAAATAGCCCAGCAATTCTGGTTTCTTTCTTCTGTGCTTTACAATATCTATTGCATATTTTTTTTTCCTCTTGATAAACTTCATATCTTTCAGCAGGTGATTTTGTTTTCTTCTTTTTAGAGTAAATGAGTCATTAGACAGAAATTTCCTTGACTCCCTGCTATCAAATGAACAAATGTACCTATACCTCTACCCATTTCCCACCTCTTCCCTGCTGTTAAATTGAAAAAGGTGACTTGCTGCCTTATCCAAGGTAAATCCCTCCACTTATGCAAGGGTCCATCACTTCTTTCCTCTCAGGGACCTTATATAGATTAAATTAGTTTTCTCTTGTTCCTTAAATTTTCCTTTCCACTGATTCTTAGCACTTAAGTATGGTCAGACGTCAATTCAGAAGTCTGTAACTGGTCTCCAGAAACTAACTCAACATTTCCCTTTGGATGTCTCAGACATCTCTAACTCAACACATCTAAAAATGAACTCATCATTTGTCTAACATGAACTTCCTTCTCCTTCTCTTCCCCTCAGTTTCTCAGTCTCAGGGGAATGGCTTCATAACCCAACTAAATGTCTAGCTGGAAACCTGGAAATTATCCCTGATTCCCCCTTTCTCCTCGGTCCCCAAAGCCATTTGATCAGTAAATCTGGTTGTATCTATCCTCAAGTTATATTCTATAACCAACCAGTCATCTTCCTCTCTATTGTCACACACTGGTTTATATAATGATTATCTCTTGCCTATATGGTCATAATTGACTACTAACTAGTTTCAGCATCATCTGTGTACATCTCTCCTAATCTCTTTTCCATGCTGCAGCTGGAGGAATCTTTAAAAATTCTAGATAGAAAAAAAAAAAATTCTAGATAGAAAAAATAAATAAATAAATAAAAATAAAAATAAAAATTCTAGATAGGATCATACCACACTCTTACTTATCTTTGAAATCATGGTTTTCCACTGCCTTTCAGATAAAGCCCATACTCTCCTTCATATAGCTTGCAGTACTCTTCATGAGCTACTTCTCTGGACTTAGTCTCATGTCTTGTCACATTCAATACTTCAATCATTCTATATGTCTTTCAGTTTTTCATAATTGCCATTTTCCCATCCACTCTTTGCCTAACTTAAACTCCTTTGGCTCCTGGGACTAAAGTAGTGTTCCTCCCCTTCCTGAGATACTTTATTGTAATTATTTGTTTCTTTGCTAGAGCATAAGAATTATGTCTTTCTTGCTCACCAATTTATCCTTCTCTCTGTTGGCTCCCAATCTCTTTTACCAGCTACTCTAGTATCTTGCTTAGTATCTGGTGTCTAATAGATCCTTGGTAAGTATTTGTCAAATAACTTCATTGTTTTTCAGCGTTTTGCTATCATTTCTCTTACTGAACTTAAGAGTCTTGATTCTCCAATGGAGTTTCAGAGCATATAATCACAGCACCTTTCAAATCTCCTGTCTGTGGTGAGAAAGGGAGATCAAGCTTGAATGTGGCTTGAACAACAAATGCTATGTTAATCCTTAAGGCTTAAAGGTTTGTAATCAAGCACTGGTTTTCACTAAGGACTTAGGCATTTAGGGAAACCTCCTTATCTCCCTGTGAAGGTCAAATTAAAACAAAGACATATTTGTGGTTATTTATACATAAAGACAATATCTGCCATTAGGAGGGAAGAGTCTTTAAGGGTTTTTTGTAGTTTTTTATTGCAATAGAGATAATGCTATAGACAAGACTACCTTTGGAAGTTCTAATATGGCCAACATCATTTCAAAACTATTTATTGAATACTCACTAGATATAATATTTCACCTTATAAATCCTGTGCTCCTGGAGCCAGGAGCAACCTTTGCTGTCATTCTGGCATGCTTCCTAGACGCCATCTGGGAATTAAGCCTACCATATCTCTCAGTCATTACTTTGGCTTGAGAACTTTGGAGAATGAGATTCCATTGCTGATGAGGCCACCTGCCCTACTCCTAAAAGCTCTAGTGTCATAGTATTTTTTCTCCTATTTCCTTCTCTAACTTAACATCTCTCTTCCTGTCACTTCAATCATATGTCCTCTACTTCACCTAAGTCTTCAACTTAAAAAACCTTAAATATTGGAAGGGAAGAGTAGTGTGGGTAAAGGGAGGTAACTTCCCTGAACATCCAGTCTTTTAGAGGACGCACAGTGGGTAGACTTTATGTTACCTCTGTAACTCCCTCAACAATTTTGTAAAGAAAGCAGGATTAATGGCATTTTACTCGGAGGTAAGTAAAACTTCCCCATTTTCTTAACTAATGTTAAACTCCAATCCAAGATTCTGAGTCGAGGCTGGGGTGCTAATTTATGTTTCTTAATGGACGGCTGCATGGAATTGGCTCCTTTTTACTATTTCTAAAATTGAGAGCATAGTTCTTATTGTTCTAGGCAACCTCATGAGGATTTTTTTGAAGACAGAGGCTTTCATGATAGTGAAAGCCTTTTTGCTGCATGAATACATCATAGCCTTTGGAAATCACACCCAACAGAACTTATTGCCCTTTTGAAGTGAGAAGTTCTCTCTTAGAAGTAATTCAAGCCCTGGGGAAATTTTGGCTTATTGTGTCCTTTTCAAACTTGTGAGAAAATGTGTATGCTGGAGAGCAATAATTTTCCCTGCAGCCAGAGAGTACCTATCAACACCAAAGCAAGTCCCAAACCATTGGGAGACTAAACAACCTGGACTAAAATAACATTGACATTCACATTGAGACAGTCAGGAGTGATTTACAGTCAGAGTTTGATGATCACCACAACAAACCGTTCTGGAGATTTACTAACACTCCAAGGTCAGTGTTTGGAAATTCTTAATGAGTACTCCAATAATAGAAGTATATTTGGACCAAAATGATCCATGCGATGTGTATAAATTTCAATTTTGTGAAATGTGTATAGGCGATGTGTATAAATTTCAATTTTGCCACACTTGCAGGATTTTAATAGACTGAATTAAAAAAAAAACTACTTGAGTTAAAAAATATCATGTCACCAAATAACTATTTTGAATATTTTTCTTTTTTTAATTGACTTTGTAGGTGAAATTTAGACAGAATCTCAAAACCACCTATAACTCCAAAGTTTTGGAAGTGCTTTAACACCACGTGGATTCTTTGGGGCTTCTATTATTTAACTCTGTCTGGGGATTTCTTTATGTTCTTTTATCAGGTTCTCCAAAGTCCTTATAATTCAAGTTGGATAAACTAGTTCTGCTGACCGCATCCAATGATGATAACTTTTCCAATGATGATAACTGCCCTCACAATTATTTCAGACCTGGAGATCTTTCACTGTGGAACCAGTGGGTGAGTATTTCTGTAAACTATTGTAGATGATGTAAGAAGCTTGACAAGATAAATATGCCTGGAAAACCAAAAGAAACTTGCTATGATGTTAACAAGAGTTATCTTTGGATGATGAGAGGATGAGTAACTTATTTTTCTTTCCTTTTTCCTTCTTGTCCTATTTTATTTTATTATTTTTTTAAAGATTTTATTTATTTATTTGACAGAGAGAGAGAAATCACAAGTAGGCAGAGAGGCAGGCAGAGAGAGGGGGAAGCAGGCTCCCCACTGAGCAGAGAGCCCGATGCGGGGCTCCATCCCGGGACCCTGAGATCATGACCTGAGCCAAAGGCAGAGGCTTTAACCCACTGAGCCACCCAGATGCCCCATACTTGTCCTATTTTAAAGAAGAATATATATTTTATAATGAAGCTTTACAGGGCACCTGGGTGGCTCAGTCGTTGGGTGGCTGCCTTCGGCTCAGGTCATGATCCCAGAGTCCTGGGATCGAGCCCTGCATCGGGCTCCCTGCTCTGCAGGAAGCCTGCTTCTCCCGCTACCAGTCCCTCTGCTTG
>JAQQSY010002355.1:0-13734 GCA_028646535.1 Procyon lotor
GTTGGTCGGAATGCAAGTTGATGCAGCCACTTTGGAAAACAGTGTGGAGATTACTCAAGAAATTAAAAATAGAGCTACCCTATGACCTTGCAATTGCATTCCTGGGTATTTACCCCAAAGAAGCAGATACAGTACAAAGAAGGGCTACATGTACCCCAATGTTCATAGCAGCAATGGCCACAATCGCCAAACTGTGGAAAGAACCAAGATGCCCTTCAACAGATGAATGGATAAAGAAGATATGGTCCATATATACAATGGAATATTATGCCTCCGTTAGAGAGGATGAATATCCAATTTTTGTATCAACATGGATGGGACTGGAAGAGATTATGTGGAGTGAGATAAGTCAAGTGGAGAGAGCCAATTATCTTATGGTCTCACGTGTGGAACATAAGGAAAAACATAGAGGGCATTGTGAGAAGGAAGGGAAGGGTGAATGGATGGAAATCAGAGGGGGAGATGAACCATGAGAGACTGTGGACTCTGAGCAAGAAACTGAGGGTTTTGAAGGGGAGGGTGTTGCGGGGTTGGGCGAGCCTGGTGGTGGGTATTGAGGAGGGCACATATTGCATGGAGCACTGGGGGTGGTGCATGAACAATTAATCTTGTAACACTGAAAAAATAATCATTTTGGGGGGAAAAAGAATAATGTGTAGTTCCAGATTAACTTTTCTTGGGGCTTTTTTTCTTTTCACTGAACTGCTATAAACATAAATATTAGTAATAATGGTGGGGCCTCTTCCTCTGTTAATGTCTTTTGTTCGCTTAATTTGCATAGCCTCAGGCAAAAATCCAAAAAGGTAGAAGAAAAGTTTTTCCTCCCCCTCAAACTGTAGCCAATAGGGAGGCTAACAAAAAGACACCAGTTCTAGTTTGAAATTTTCAATGACGTTATCACAGTATTTCATTGTATGTAAGTTTTCAAGAAGACAGGGAAACAATGAACATTTTTTGAGTGCTTAGTTGTCAATCCCTGTGTTTCTAAATGCACTAAAGCCTTGAAAGGAAGCCTTACTTTACAAAATTCATCTTATTTTCCTAATTAATAAATGAGAAAATCGAAGCTTAGAGAGCTTAAATAACTTGTCCTTGGACAAATAGACTTCTCTTTGTACTAAGCTCTTGCTTTTCCTACTGGACCACCCTGATTCCCTATTGCAAGCAGCTTAAATGAGTGCTGCCTCTGTTCTGTGTGTGCAGCATAGGCTGATAGAAGATTCACAGTATGTGTGGACTTTGACTCACGCACTTTTCCCCAGGTCACCCTTTGCTCCAGTGTATATGCCTTGAATGGGTGACTAGTGAGTAATCATTTAATACTGAGCTTTCCAGATTGTGATACACAAATGTTGGCTTATATATACTAGTAAAGCTAAAATAATCCTAAATAAGTTTCCTCTAGAGTCTTCCCTTGGTTTGCATTTTGGCACCACAGGTTTTTAATCAAACCCAATAATCTTCAACCTGCTTTCATTTACAAAGCTGAATATCTTGTACTATGAAGATATGTATGTGTTCACACTGTGATTCCATAATTTTCTAGTGAATATTGCATTAAGCTTGTCCAGTCTCCTTATTATTACAGATGAAACTAGTGATGCTGCCTTCATGTTTATTTTTCCTCTGATTGTGAGGGATATCCTATCCTCATCTCTCCCTTGCAAGATGAATTTCTGGCTGGTTAAAAAAAAATGCTCTTAAAAATTCACAATACCATCATATGGCTTTGTCACGGCCACCAAGCATCACCCATTTGCCTCTATTCTGTCACAGGATAGTAGATGCACATATTCTGTTCTTTTTTTGAATTGTTTTCCCCCAAGAAACAGTGCTTCTTTATAATAGTTGAAGACATAAGGACATCTGAATCCTAGGTATACTTCTATGAATTGACTTCTATACTGATCAGTGTTTGTTCTGACATTTCACATATGGCATATGCCTTCTATCTTAGAAATATCTTGAATTACAGTAACGTATTTCTCAAAGAAAACATGACATGTAAAACCTCAGTTATTTAAATTCTGTGCACATACCAAAAATATTTCGGTCTAAAAAATAATTTCTTTTAGAGTTCTTTGGAAAGGCAGTAGTATTTGTTCATTTACCTGTATCTTTGTGAATCATTAAAATTAACAGAATTTGGGAGAAAGAAGGAGAAGGAACTAACTCCCTTCAAGCAAAAGCAATCAGTGTTTAAATATTTCAGAATTTTTCATGGCATCAAGGTTGAGTATTCACAGCTTGGCTGAGTAGGGAGAGTGAGGCTGGAATCCATGATCTCCGAAGGGGACAGGTTCGGAGAGCTAGGCATATCTAATAGCACGGGCTCCATGAACTGCAAAGGCCTCGGTTCTGGGTTCTGGGAACTCAGTTACAACTCAGACCTCAAGATTCTCCAGAATCAGATATTGGAGTATCCTGACAAATGAGCAGAACGGGATATCAGAATAAATAATCAAAAGTGGGGTTAGGCAACATCTGTCGGACAAGAGACAAAGACCTGTATTTGGAACCTATTACTGTAGATAAGAAGCATGTAGTGTGTGTGTGTGTGTGTGTGTGTGTGTGTGTGTGTGTGTGTGTGATATGTAGTGTGTGTGGTATGCACATGTGTATATGGGGTGGTATGCATATACATATGTGTACTACGTGGTATTTACATGTGTCTGTGAGGCAGTCATGTGTGTGGGTTGTGCATGTGTTGGGGGATATATGTAGTGTATGGTGGGGGGTATAGTATGCATTTGGGTGGTATGCATGAGCATGTCTGTAATATGTGTGTGGCATGAATATGTGGGTGACTGGGGATGCATGTGTGTGAGTGTGTATATGTATGTATCTAAGTGCTTATTACTGCAGTTATCATAATATGGTACTGCATTGGGACTCTAGAAATAAGGAATTGCAGTGGTTAGTGCATGCTAAATAGAATCAACAAAAGAAATCCCATCAAGGACTTTCCCAACACCTCCATATATAACCCAAGAAGAATGGTTTGCTTCAAATCTTAGCTAATAAGAGACACAAATTTGGGGGCTCCTGGGTGGCTCAGTGCGTTAAAGCCTCTGCCTTTAGCTTGGGTCATGATCTCAGGTCCTGGGATCGAGCCCCGCATCGGGCTTTCTGCTCAGCAGGGAGCCTGCTTCCCCCCCTCTCTCTGCCTGCCTCTCTGCCTACTGTGATCTCTCTCTCTGTCAAATAAATAAATGAAATCTTAAAAAAAAAAAGAAAAGAGACACAAACTTATTGAAGCTCTTCTTTCCTGGCATCCAGGTGGGTGTGCAGATTGGAGTGGGTTGGTCTTATAAAGGGAGTGAATCCAGATGGGGCAGCAGATGTGGTAAAACAGAAGAGGGGCAGGACTGATATTTGGAAGCACAGCCAAATGAAAATCTGGTAATCTGGACATAACTGCATCTCATTTTCTTCAAGGTACAATATAGGAATATGATTACTTCTAAAAATCCTCATGTTCTAATGTTCTAAAGGTAAATCTGTAATATTATTTTGTGTCCATTGGGGAAAATGGATTTGTTACACAAATGATGCTAAGAACCTCCTGAGGTAGAAAAGTGAAATAGACATAACTTAGTAAAGCATGCTAAAGTGCTATTGCCATGAAATCTGTCAACTTCCAGAAATAACTATTAACTGAGGTATCAAGAACAATACAGGGCTTGAAGAGCTGTTACTCACATAAGGACATTGCCCTAGCCCCTTTTATTTATCTTTTCTTCTTCTTCTTCTTCTTCTTTTTTTTTTTTGTTGGTGAGAACATTTAAGTTCTACTCTTTTAGCAAATTCCAAATTTTTGATGCAGTGTTATCAATTATAGTCACCATGCTTTGCATTAGATCCTCAGAACTTACTTATTGTATAACCAGAAGTTTGTACTCCCCTTTATACCTTTATAAAAGTATAAAGTGTACCTTTTTTTATTTATTTGAGTGGGGAAGGGCAGAAGGAGAGGGAGAGAAGCAGACTCACCACTGAGAGGGGATCCCAATGCAGGACTCAGTCCCATGACCCTGAGATCATGACCTGCACTAAAATCAAGAGTCAGATGCTTAACTGACTGAGCCACCCAGGTGCAACTTATATCCTTTATTTTATCAACCTCTTCCTATCCCCCTGCCCATCACAGCCCCTTTATACCTTTATAAAGGTATAAAGTGTACCTTTATTTATTTGTTTGAGTGGGGAAGGGCAGAAGGAGAGGGAGAAAAGCAGACTCACCACTGAGAGGGGATCCCAATGCAGGACTTAGTCCCATGACCCTGAGATCACAACCTGTGCTAAAATCAAGAGTCAGATGCTTAACTGACTGAGCCACCCAGGTGCACCTTATATCCTTTATTTTATCAACCTCTTCCTATCCCCCTGCCCGCCACAGCTCCTGGTCACCACTTTCTGTTTGTATGAGTTTGATTAAAAAAAATGTGTTTCACATATAATTGATACCACATAGTATTTGGCTTTCTGTTTGGCTTTGTCTTTTAGCACTGTGCCCTCTTGGTGCTAACCATAATCCACTATCAGATGTATGATTTGCAAACATTTTCTACCATCCTATAGGGTGTCTTTTCATTCTGCTAACGGTTTCCTTTGCTGTGCAGATCTTATTTTGATGTAGTCCCACTTGTTTATTTTTTATTTTGTTTGACTTTTGGTGTCAAATAGAAAAATACCATTGCTAAAACCAATTTAAAATAGCATACCCTCTATGTTTTCTTCTAGGAATTTCATGGTTTCAGGTCTTACATGCAAGCTTTTAATCCATTTTTGTTAATTTTTACATGTGGTATAAGATAATAATCTACTTTCATTCTTTTGTATGTGGCTATCCAGTTTTCCCAGCACCATTTATTCAAGAGATGGTTGTTCCAATTGTATATTCTTGGCCTTTTTATCATAAATTAATTGAACATTTGGCATAGAATTATTTCTGGACTCTCTATTTTGTTCCATTGATCTATATGTCTGTTTTTATGCAATGCTGTTTCGAATATTATAGCTTTGTAATACAGTTTGACATAAAGAAGTGTGATGCCTCCAGCTTTGTACTTTCTCAGAATTGTTTTGGCTAATCAGGGTCTTTTGTGCTTCCACACAAATGTAAGGATTATTTTTCATATTTGTGTGAAAAATGTCATTGAGATTTTGATAGGGATTTCATTGAATCTGTAGATTGCTTTGGTTAGTATGGACATTTCAACAACATTAATTTTTCCAATCTATGAGCACAGAATATGTTTCCATTTATTAGTTTCTTCAATTTCTTTCATCAATGTTTTGTACTTTTCAGTGTATGTATCTTTCACTTCCTTTTTAAATATATATGAATATAATATATATATTTTATATGTAATGTTTTATAATTTATATTATATATTATATTTTAAATATACATGAATATAGATTTAATGTTTATGTATGTGTGTGTGTATATATATATATATATATATATATATATATATATATAGCACGTCTTCTTTATCCATTTATCTATTGATGGGCACTTGGGTACTTCCATATCTTGGCTATTGTAAATAATGCTACAATAAACATAAGGGTGCATGTATCTTTTCAAATTAGTGTTTTTGTTTCCTTTGGATAAATACACAGTAGTGAAATTACTGAACCAAATGGTATTTCTATTTTTAATTTTTTGAGGAAATTGCATACTGTTTTTCACAGTTGCTGCATCAATTTACATTCCCGCCAACAGTGCACAAGGGTTTTTTTTTCACTACAACCTTGCCAGGTGTAAGGTGTTATCCCACTGTGGTTTTGATTTGTATTTCCCCAATGAATAGTGATTTTGAGCATTTTTCCATATATATGTTGGTCATCTGGCTGTCTTCTTTAGAAAAATGTCTATTCAGATCCTATGCCAGTTTTTTATCAGATTTTTTTTTTGTGTGTGTGTGTAAGTACTTTATATATTTTGGGTGTATCATTTGCAAATATCTTCTCCCATTCAGAAGATTGCCTTTTCACTTTATTGATGGTTTCCTTTGCTATGCAAATGCTTTTCATTTTGGTGTAGTCCCAATCATTTATTTATGGTTTTGTTTCCCTTACCTTAGGAGACATATCTAGAAAAATGTTGCTTTGGTCAATGTCAAAGAAGTTACTGTCTATGCTCTCTTCTGGAAGTTTTATGGTTTCATGTGTAACATTTAGATCTTTAATCCACTTAGAGTTAATTTTTGTGTATGGAATAAGAAAATGTTCTGGTTTCATTTTTTGCATGTAGCTGTCCAATTTTCCCAGCACCATGTATTGAAAAGATGGTCCTTTCCTTATTGTATATCCTTTCTTCTTTTGTTGTAGATTGACCATGTAAACATGGGTTTATTTTTGGGTTATCTATTTTGTTCTAGGGATCCATATGTCTATTTTTGTGCCAGTTTCATACTGTTTTTCAGGGCTTTTAAAAAAGATTTTATTTATTTATTTGAGAGTGAGAGAGCAAGTGGGGGGGGGAGAGGAACAAGCAGACTCCACACTCAGTGTGGAACTTGAGGGAGTTGTTCTCATGGATCATGACATGAGCTTGAGCTGAAATCAAGAGTTGGATGGTTGGGTTGTCTGGATGGCTCAGTTGGTTAGGCATCTGCCTTTGGCTCAGGTCATGATCTCAGGGTCCTGGGATGGAGCCCCGTGTTGGACTCCTTGCTCCTTGGGGAGTCTGCTTCTCCCTCTCCGACTCCCCCTGCTTATTCCCTCTCTCACTGTCTCTCTGTCAAATAAATAAATAAAATCTCTAAAAAAAATGAGAGTTGGATGCTTAGCCAACTGAGCCACCCAGGCACCCCATACTGTTTTGATTAATATAGCTCTGTAGTATGTCTTGTAATCTGGGATTGTGATACCTCCAGTTTTGCTCTTTTCTCTCAAGATTCCTTCAGATATTCAGGGTCTTGTTTGGTTCCACACTAGAATTTTTTTTTTTAATTTCACTTTCTTTAACTTAGTGTCTAGAAATGTAACTGACTTTTGTATGTTGAGTTTGTGTCCTGAAACTTTATTGAATTCATTTGTTAGTTCTAACAGTTTTTGGTGGAGTCTCTTTCTGAAGTGAACTAGATCTCAGTTATAATTAACTATCCAATAAAAAAGGGGAAATTTATATCCTTTTTTTTTCTTTTGCTGAATTCCAGTGGGTCTACAACCTAAAAAGTAAGGCAAAATATTCCTAGGTTAAGAAATTTACTACAAACAACTTATTTCATTCATCCAAGTTCAAGAATTGTTAGGACCATTTTAAATATTTTACTTTTAGTTGTGTTGTGTATTATTATGTTTATTTTCAGATTTGATTTCTTCGCAAGAATGGTGGACTTGCCACCTATTTCACTTGGGTAATTTTATTTAAATAACTTATGTTTTCAATCTTTATATTAACATGGGCCTAAAGGCTATTTAACAAGCTTGCATTTGTAAGTGTAATAAGAAATAAAATTTAACAAATCACAGCTTTTATGATTTAGATAGATTTATTGGTTTGATTTTTTCATATGCCCACCCATATATTTTGAGCAGAGTATAGACAAATGTTTTCCTTGCATCAATCTATTAGACCATAGTTGTTTCTTTTTTTTCCTACTTTAAGTTTCAATTGCTGCTTGTAGTGAGATTCTCCATTAGATTTATTGCATCTTATTAAGGCAAATACAGGTTTCTATGAGTAACAGGTTACCTGTGTCATATCTTGGGTGGAGAAGGTAAAAGTTTTGTCCACTTCACTTCTCTGCCAGTCTTATCTTTGTCATTCTGATTTTACCTCCCTTTACCAGTTCAGTACATGTGATGCTAAGTTATTGTTTGCTGGTATCTCCAGCAAAGGAAAACAAGAATCATGAAATGGGGTTGCAACATCAACTGACCTTCCTTTCTTTGAGATTCTGAAACTTGGAAAGGGAGGTAATTCTAAATAAAAAGAACTATTTAAAATCACCTTTCAAACCATTTCTGGTCCTTGTCTTTTTTCCTTGTGTGGTTTAAATATACACTTCTAACTAATAGATCTTTAATGTCAGTTGAGACAAATGAAGGAGATATACAGTTCTGGGCTGCTACTAAGTTAGATGCTGTACTAATTGATGCAAAATTTATCAAAGCTGTCCTTCTTTTCAATAGCACTGACCAAAGAGTGTTACAGAACTGCAAGATGAACTTAGAAGTCAATTGCATTCAGTGGTCAAGTTGGTTTGGCAAATGCTTGCAGCTAGAGCCCTCTCTTGGAACCACACTGCCCCTGAGCGTTGTAGAATACCCTATGCTAAAGTAATCTGCTTCATAACAGGGTTTTCCACTTCCCTGACTCATTCTTTGTGTAACATCTATTAGTGTCCTGTCTTTATTTAATACCTATTAATATTCTGAAGAGTTATTTTATCATGGAATACACTTCAAAAATACTGTTCTAGTAAATGGCTGGTATAGCTCAAAGTCTCAGCATTTTATGATATTTCCTTGAGTTTTGAGAAAGAGTGTCAACCACAAATGTTCATATATTTATATGTTTCTTGTTTTCTCTTTTAAGTTATAATAATAATGACAGAAAGTAAGGAAATGTGATAGTTGCTACCTAACGGCTCAGCCACAATTAGCTGCAACATGGCAGGTGCAGGAACAGTGTGAAAATGCTGCTCAGGCAGACGATGACCTTCTACAGGGAGAGAAGGAGCTGGTCGGCTGCAGGGCTGTGCCCACTGTGCCTTGACATCCCAGATAGGGCGGGGAAGCTGGGACTTATTGGAGAGAATGGTAGGAAAAGCTGGGGTGGACCTTGCCCATCTGTAGAGTGTGGTGGAGAGGGGGTAGGCACCTGTTGTCCCATTGTTTCCTCTGTTGCTGGGACAGTCAGCCCCTTTTGGGAAAGGAGAGTAGCACATTGGGAAGCAGAAAGTCCTCAAACAGTGTGAGTAACCTGCCCCTCAAATAGAAATGTCAATGAAATATCAGATCCCAGGAAATCAATAAAATCAATCTACACAAGAAAATATAGCCTTTTTATTACTAGCTTTGAAAACTGAATTCAGCCTGCTAATCATATCTCACAAGCCTTGTTCCTCTCAGTGACCAGAGCTACCACTGAAGGTCCCTTCTTCAAAATCTCCAAAACAAACATATAACTCATTCTGAAATGTGTTCCTATTTTCCTCCATGATTCCCTGCCTTTTTTGTACCTCTAATGACATGTCCAGTCACTACAACAAAAAAGTCTCTGTCTGAGCCCAAAGCCACTGCTTCCATATCTAAAAATATCACTCTAATGTCAATAGTAAGATTAAACTGAAAAGGGATCATTTCTAAGTGATCTGAGATGTGATAGTATTTGTAAACAAAAAAGCAAGACAAATACAGTAAAATCCTTTTCCATATCAGGGACATATATTCTTAGAGGGACATATTTTAGAGACAGCATTCAATCATTAATTTGCACATTCAAAAAATATTTATTGAACAGTTACCATAAATCTGGCACGATTGTGCATTGGGATTACATCAGTGAGTAAAATAGATAAGACTCTTGCCCAAAATTATTATGGTATGGTTGGATCCAAAATAAATAAGTGAGTAAATGTATACTGTTTCAGGAGTTGATAGTAAATCTTTGGGACATTAAGAATATGTGTTTTGTGTGTGTGTGTGTGCCGGTGTGTGTGTGCACATAAGTATATGAGAGAGACAGAGAGAAAACATATATATATATATATATATATATATATATATATACACAGAGAGAGAGAGAACTGCCTTCAGAAATGGCCAAGAAGAGTGCTTGACTTGAGTTTGGCATCTTAGGGAGCTCTGCATCTTTGAGTGCCTTTCTTAAAATTATGTAAGTCCCTGTGGTGTCCAGGACAAGTTGGGCCTGGCAGTGCCATCCAGTTAGGATATTTCAAATTTAAAAAGAGACCTTGATCCCATCTTCCCACTCTGGAGCACTCTCTGAGTAACTATCTCTTGCATAGGATGAGCCAAATTCCCTGAGAAGGCCTGCAATTTACATGTATAAGGTTATCATAATGGTCTTATAGCCAGATTCCAGTTCTAGGAGGGTACCACTGGTCACAGCAGTATATCTTTCATTGGGTTGCATGGGATTGGACTGTCAAAATGGCTCTGACATGCCAATTTCGTGTGAAATTGTTTATGTGGACAGGGACCTTATCAAAGATAGTTGCCCAAGACCCCTCAAACTTATGGGCAACCCTGTAATATTAAATACTAACATTTAGTAGTATATGAGATTTTCAAAGGTTGGAAGGGAAGGCCTATAGGATAGAGGACATTTGAGTGAAATCAGAAGAAAGTGATGGAGTGGATTATTTCAACAACAGGCAAAATGTTCCAGGTAGAAGAAGAAGGAAAAAAAACAGTGCAAAGGCCCTGGGGCAGGAGAATTTGTGGTATATTTGAGCAAAGGCAAAGCAGCCAGAGCAGAATGAATGGACATGATAGTAGATAATGACAGAGAAGTAGAGGAAGGGGACCAGATCAAGTGGTGCCTCGTAGGTCATGTGAGAATTTTGTCTTTTACTCTGGGTGAGATGGGAAGAAATTTGGGTGTTTTAAGCAAAGAGTAACATAATCTGACAAATTTTAAAGAATGTTTTGAGGGTTATGGTTGGTTGTAAGAAGCCTAAGGCAGAAAAAAAGAGACCAGTGAAGAATATTGCAATAATTCATGTAAGAAATGTTAATGGCCTGGGGCACCTGGGTGGCTCAGTGGATTAAAGCCTCTGCCTTCAGCTCAGGTCATGATCTCAGGGTCCTGGGATTGAGCCCCACATAGGGCTCTCTGCTCAGCAGGGAGCCTGCTTCCCGCCCCCTGCCCTGCCCCCCTGCCTGCCTCTCTGCTACTTGTGATCGCTTTCTGTCAAATAAATGAATAAAATCTTAAAAAAAAAAAAAGAAATGTTAATGGCCTAAAGTCAAGTGTTAGTGGTAAAGAGGACGAGAAATTGTCAGATTCTGGGCATTTGTGAACATAAAGCCAACATAATTTGGTTTTAGATGGAGTGGATATAGATATGACAGAGATGTATCAAGGTTTTTTATCTGAACAACTGGCAGAGTCAACTTGCCATTTATGGAGACAGGGAAGACTGTAAGAGGACCAATTGTGTGGAAGAGTTACCAAGAATTTGCCAGAGAATCTGTTAGATCTGAGATGCTAATTAGACATTCACCTGGAGATGTTGATTGACAGTTGCATACATGAACATTTGGGAGATATTGGTGTAGACTTTACCTGGACAGTAGTTGTGAATAGAAAAGAGAATAGGTCAAAGGGCTGAGCCATGACTGGATGAGACCACCTGGGTAGTGGGCCTGGGTGAAGAAGAGAAGAGGTCCAAGGACTAAACCATGAGCCACTTCAAAAGAGGAAGTAGGAAAAGAGGACAGGAACAGGAAAGGAGCCAGAAAAGAATGGGCAGTAAAGTCAAGAGAACATTATGAATGGCATGCTGGAACTCAGTGGAGATAATCTTTCAAGTGCCATTTCTACCTCGTTCTCCTCCAGAGATCTGAAGACTGACATGAGGTTTAATGAAGCTGTGGTTGCTAATGACCTTGACAAGCCCATCTTGGGCATCATGATAAGATCAAAAGCCTAAATGGAGTAGGTTCATGAGGGAATAGGAGAAGAGGAAGTGAAGCAACAAGTAGAGACGATCCTTTTGAGGGTTCTGCTGTGAATAGGGATAAAGAAATGGGGCAGCTTCTAGAAGGTGGTATAGGTAAAAAATGTGATATTATTTTAAGCTGGTGTGCATAAGATCATGTTTATATAATAAGAGGAATGATTAATTAGAAGAAAAATTTCTCTTCCTTCTTGAGGACATAAAATTTTGAAATTTGGAAGGTAGGAAAGGAATAGCTGACTGTACTAGCAGGTTAGTGGTCAGTGATGGGACAAGATCAAGGGGAGGCATCAGGAAGGAAGGGAAAACATCTTGTTTGCTTAGAAATTGCTCTCCTCCTAGGTAAGGTACTATAGTAGCCCATGGGAGCTAGCTGCCCATGCCAGTGCTAAGCACTTCAGGAGCTGGAGGTTGTGGGCCTTCCCACCAGAGCTCTGCCTTCAGGCTTGCTGGTTCCAGGTTTGTGTTTCAATTCTAAACTTCATCACACACCAGAGAACAGGACTGAGCGTGAGTCTGGTGTTCTCCTCTGGGCCCATCCTTTCTGACCAGTAGGGTAGGACCACATGGTACAGGCATGTGTATCTAGGGAGCTTCCACTCCACAGCAATTTGGGGGCAGTGAGGCCGCTACACCAGATGGCATCTGTCCCCTTTGAGCTCTCTGCCTCATTGGTCCTCAGGCCTCATCTCAATTACCCTCTCAAATTCTAACTAACAGGAAACATTTATTCCTTTGGAGAAAGTGCATAGATACTTTAATGTTAGTAGCTACCAGCTATATTTACCTAAGTCCAGGAACTTGGAGACAAGTTGGTATTTTACCCTTTCCTAGATAACCCATTATTATGAAGTTCTTCACAGGGAACAAATGAAGCAAAATGCCCCAAGTGAGAACACTCACTGTTAGCAAATATAATTATGACAGAAATAATAACTTTAAGCTGTACAGTGATTTATAGTTTACCAAGTGCAATTTCATTCCTATTACTTCAAGCCTCACAAAAGATTTGTGGGTGAGGTTTCCGTAGCAGGAGCCTGGTTTCCTGACAAGTCCTAATTCCTTCCTTCCTCCTCACTGTTGGAGTCTGGATTTCATTCAGGTGTGTGGTGGTGTTGGCCTGAGCCCCAGGGAATGAATCCTGCTCATCAGAATCAGTCATGCTGGCCCCCTGCCCCTTTACCATGGGCAAGTCTAGAGATATGAGCTGCTGGGGCCTAGTTCCAGCCTGTGAGACAAAAAGAAGATGTTGGGGAAATGATAATGCAAATAAACAGGTAAATATTTATTTACCATCTCCTCCCCATTTTTTTACTCTGGGACATTGCTGTGTGAGAATTGAATTTTTGGAGCTGGTGTTGCCATGTCGTGACTGCTGTGGAGACGCTTTCAACACCCTGGGAATGGCAGAGCTGCAAGGTGGGAGTGTCCCGTGTCCTCGCATCAGCAACAAGCTACTGAGTTCATCAACTCTAGAATGACCTACTTTCTCACTTCTGGTTAAATGAGACAACACATTATTTGTTAAGCCATCTTTATTGTTTTATTATTGGCTGTTGAATGCATTTCCCTTAATACTTTTTGCAGATAAAGATATTGAGGCTCAGAGAGGTTAGATGACATGCCAGGTGGTACCCACCTGCTAGATGGCTGTTTCTCAACTAAAACTCAGGTCTTTGGGTGCCACATCTCTTTTCAGAGTCCATGACCTTTTATAAAGTTGCAGCAGTTTTCCTGCTTGGTTAATATTTGATCTTAGGTAAACTTCTCATTAATTTTTAAATGCCAACCTTACCCTGAGCATCTGCTGGAAGGCCTTGCACAAAACAGGTGCTCAGCAAGCAGGGACCTAGTTAAATTTCAAGTGTGGCGCTTGAACCTCCAGTCCCTCCACAGCCACCAGCACACTCATATCCTCCCATGGTACTCATCACCAGCCAACACTGGGACTCTTTCTGAACCCTGGCACGGTTCTAGAAGGCCTGGCAGTTCAGGGAACTACAGACCTTCCTTCCTTCGTTCCTTCTTTCCTTCCTTCCTTCCTTCCTTCCTTCCTTCCTTCCTT
>JAQQSY010002356.1:0-13734 GCA_028646535.1 Procyon lotor
CTCAGTCGTTAAGCGTCTGCCTTCGGCTCAGGTCATGATCCCAGAGTCCTGGGATCGAGCCCCGCATCGGGCTCCCTGCTCTTCGGGAAGCCTGCTTCTCCCGCTACCATTCCCTCTGCTTGTGTTCCCTCTCTCGCTGTACTCTCTCGCTATGTTTCTCTCTGTCAAATAAATAAAATCTTAAAAAAAAAAAAAAAAAGTGTTTTGTAACTTTCAGGGTATGTTTTGCACTTCTCTTGTTAGATTTATTCCTAAGTATTTTATGATTTTTGATGTTATTGTAAGTGGAATTGTTTAATAACAATTCAGGGTTTGTCATTACAAGCGTATAATTTTTTGTATGTCAGTCTTGTATTTTGATCCTATAACCTTGCTTAATTCATTTCTCAGATCTAACAATTTGCATACGTATATATATTCTTCAGGATTTTATATGTATATTAGATCATGTCATCTGACAGCAAAGATAATTTTACTTCTCCCTTTCCAATATGAATATCTTTCTTTCAAATCCTTCCTAGTTGCCCTGTTGAACAGAAATTGAATCAGAGTGGCTAAAGCAGACATCGTTGTCTCGGTCTTGATCTTAGGGTACAAGCATTCAGTCTTTGACTATTAAATGAAAAGTTAGTTATAGGCTTTTCAGAGATGCTCTTTATCAGGTTATAGAAGTTGTCTTCTTTTTCTAGTTTCTTCGGTGTTTTTATCAGGAAACAGATTTTATCATATACTATGTCTATTGAGATGATTATGGGGCATTTATTTGCCTTGCTAGTCTTTTTTTTTTTTTTTTTAAGATTATTTATTTATTTATTTGACAGAAAGAGATCACAAGTAGGCAGAGAGGCAGGCAGAGGGAGAGGGGGAAGCAGGCTCCCTGCCGAGCAGAGAGCCCGATGCGGGGCTCGATCTCAGGACCCTGAGATCA
Source organism: Procyon lotor (assembly GCA_028646535.1). Taxonomy (NCBI): domain Eukaryota; kingdom Metazoa; phylum Chordata; class Mammalia; order Carnivora; family Procyonidae; genus Procyon; species Procyon lotor. Next base: position 929 of record JAQQSY010002356.1, read on the forward strand.
TGACCTGAGCCGAAGGCAGAGGCTTTAACCCACTGAGCCACCCAGGTGCCCTGCCTTGCTAGTCTTTTATTGAGAATTTTTGTATGTAAATTTTTAAGGGGTATTGATATTCAGTTTTATTTTCTCTTTTATTTTTATTTATTATGTATGTATGTATGTATATATGTATTTACTTAACATATAATCTATTATTTGCCCCAGGGGTACAGGTCTGTGAATCATCAGTCTTACACAATTCACAGCACTCATCATAGAAATACCCTCCCCAATGTCTATAATCCAACCACTCTATCCCTCCCCCTCACCCCCAGCAACCCTCAGTTTGTTTCCTGAGATTAAGAGTCGCTTAGGTTTGTCTCCGTCCTTGGTCCCATCTTCTATCATTCTTTCCCTCCATACCCTTGACGATCCCCTGCCCTCCCTCTCAAATTCCTCATATCAGAGAGATCATATGATAATTGTCTTTCTCTAACTGACTTATTTCACTTAGCGTAATACACTCTAGTTCCATTCACATCATTGCAAATGGCAGGATTTCCATTTTTCATGGCTACATAATATTCCATTTTATATGTATACCACATCTTTATCCATTCATCTGTTGATGGATATCTAGGTTCTTTCCATAGTTTGGCTATTGTAGACGTTGTTGCTATAAACATTTGGGTGCACGTGCCCCTTCAGATCACTACACTTGTATCTTTAGGGTAAATACCCAGTGTGATTGCTTGGTCACAGGGTTGCTCTATTTTAACTTTTTGAGGAACCTCCATAATGTTTTCCAGAGTAGTTGCACCAGCTTGCATTCCCACCAACAGTGTAGGAGGGTTCCCCTTCCTCCACATCCTTGCCAACACCTGTCATTCCTGACTTGTTAATTTTAGCCATTCTGATTGGTGTGAGGTGGTATCTCACTGTGGTTTTGATTTGTATTTCCCTGACGCTGAGTGATGTTGAGCACTTTTTCATGTGTCTGTTGGCCATTATTATGTCTTCTTTGCAGGAATATCTGTTCATGTCTTCTGCCCATTTCTTGACTGGATTATTTGTTTTTTGGGGTTGAATTTGGTAAGTTTTTTATAGATTTTGGGTACTAGCCCTTTATCTGATATGTCGTTTGCAAATATCTTCTCCCATTCTGTCATTCATCTTTTGGTTTTGTTGACTGTTTCCTTTGCTGTGCAAAAGCTTTTGATTGATATTGTTCCAATAGTTCACTTTTGCCCTTACTTCCCTTGCCTTTAGCGATGCTTCTAGGAAGAAGTTGCTGCAGGTGAGGTCAAAGAGGTTGCTGCCTGTGTTCTCCTCCAGGATTTTGATGGATTCCTGTCTCACATTGAGGTCTTTCACCTATTTTGAGTCCATTTTTGTGTGTAGTGTAAGGAAATGATCCAGTTTCATTCTTCTGCATGTGGCTGTCCAATTTTCCCAACACCATTTGTTGAAGAGGTTGCCTTTTTTCCATTGGATATTCTTTCCTGCCTTGTCGAAGATTAGTTGACCTTGAGTTGAGGGTCCATTTCTGGGCTCTCTACTGTGTTCCATTGATCTATGTGTCTATTTTTGTGCCAGTACCATACAGTCGTGATGATTACAGCTTTTTAATAGAGCTTAAAATCTGGAATTGTGATGCTGCCAACTTTGGTTTTCTTTTTCAAAATTCCTCTGGCTATTCAGGGTCTTTTCTAGTTTCCTATAAATTTTAGGATTATTTGTTCCATTTCTTTGAAAAAAAATTGATGACATTTTGATAGGGATTGCATTAAATGTGTAGATTGCTTTAGGTAGCGTAAACATTTTCACAATATTTGTTCTTCCAATCCATGAGCAGGGAATGTTTTTCCATTTCTTTGTGTCTTTTTCATTTCTTTCATGAGTACTTTATAGTTTTCTGAGTACATATTCTTTGGCTCTATGATTAGGTATCTTATGGTTTTGGGTGCAATTGTAAATGGGATCAACTACTTAATTTCTTTTTCTTCTGTCTTGCTGTTGGTGTATAGAAGTGCAACTGATTTCTGGGCATTGATTTTATATCCTGACACTTTACTAAATTCCTGTATGAGTTCTAGCAGTTTTGAGTGGCATCTTTTGGTTTTCCACATAAAGTATCATATCATCTGCAAAGAGTGAGAGTTTGACTTCTTTTTTTGACAAATCAGATGTCTTTTATTTCTTTTTGTTGTCTGATCACTGAGGCTAGGACTTCTAGTACTATGTTGAATATCAGTGGTGATAGTGGACAGCACTGCTGTATTCCTGACCTTAGGGGAAAAGCTCTCAGTTTTTCCCCATTGGGAATGATTTTTGCTGTGGGTTTTTCATAAATGGCCCTTATGATATTGGGGTATGTACCCTCTATGCCTACACTTTGAAGAGTTTTGATCAAGAAAGGATGCTGTACTGGCGTGCCAGAGTGGCTTGGTGGGTTAAAGCCTCTGTCTTTGGCTCAGGCCATAATCTCAGGGTCTTGGGATCGAGCCCTGCATTGGCCTCTCTGTTCAGGGGGGAGCCTGCTTCCTCTTCTCTCTCTGCCTGCCTCTCTGCCTACCTGTGATCTCTCCCTCTCTCTGTGTCAAATAAATAAATAAAATCTTAAAAAAAAAAAGAAACCTTAAAAAAAAAAAGAAAGAATGCTGTACTTTGTCAAATGCTTTTTCAGCATCTATTGAGAGGATCAAATGGTTCTTGTTCTTTCTTTTATTAATGTATTATATCACATTGATTGATTTGTGGATGTTGAACCAACCTTGCAGCCCAGGAATAATCCCATTTGGTCGTGGTAAATAATCCTTTTAATGTACTGTTGAATCCCATTGGCTAGTATTTTGGTGAGGATTTTTGCATCCATGTTCATCAAGGATATTGGTCTGTCTTTCTCCTTTTGATGGGATATTTTGATGGGGTCTCCTGAATGGTTTCAGGAGTATTAATTCTTTAAGTGTTTGGTAGAATTCCCCTGGAAGCCATCTGGCCCTGAAATCTTGTTTGTTGGGAGATTTTTGAAGACTGCTTCAATCTCCTTACTGGTTATGGGTCTGTTAGGTTTTCTATTTCCTCTTGGTTCAGTTTTGGTACTTTATACATCTCTAGGAATGCATCCATTTCTTCCAGATTGTCAAATTTGCTGGTGTATTTTTGCTCATAATATGTTCTTATAATTGTTTGTATTTCTTTGGTGTTGTGATCTCTCCTCTTTCATTCATAATTTTATTAATTTGGGTCCTTTCTCTTTCCTTTTTGATAAGTCTGGCCAGGGCTTTATCAATCTTATTAATTCTTTCCAAGAACTAGCTTTTAGTTTCACTGATCTGTTCTACTGTTCTTCTGGTTTCTATTTCATTTATTTCTGCTCTGATCTTTATTATTTCTCTTCTCCTGCTGAGTTTGGGCTTTCTTTGCTGTTCTTTCTCCAGCTCCTTTAAGTGTAGGGTTAGGTTGTGTACTTGAGACCTTTCTTGTTTCTTGGGAAAGGCTTGTATTGCTATATACTTTCCTCTTAGGACTGCCTTTGCTGTGTCCCAAAGATTTTGAACAGTTCTATTTTCATTTTCATTTGTTTCCATGAATTTTTTTTAAATTCTTCTTTAATTTCCTGGTTGACCCATTCATTCTTTAGTAGGATGCTCTCTAGCCTCCACATATTTAAGTTCTTCCGAACTTTCCTCTTGTGGTTGAGTTCTAGTTTCAAAGCATTGTGGTCTGAATATATGCAGGGAATAATCCCAATCTTTTGGTACCAGTTGAGACCTGTTTTGTGACCTAGGATGTGATCTATTCTGGAGAATGTTTGATGTGCACTAGAGAAGAATGTGTATTCTGTTACTTTGGGATGGAATGTTCTAAATATATTTGTGATGTCATCTGGTCCAGTGTGTCATTTAAAACCTTTATTTTGGGGTGCCTCAGTGGCTCAGTGGGTTAAAGCCTCTGCCTTCGGCTCAGGTCATGATCTCAGAGTCCTGGGATCGAGCCCCACATTGGGCTCTCTGCTCAGCAGGGAGCCTGCTTCCCCCCAACCCCCACCTGCCTCTCTGCCTACTTGTGATCTCTCTGTCAAATAAATAAATAAAATATAAATAAATAAATAAATAAATAAATAAATAAAACCTTTATTTCCTTGTTGATCTTTTGCTTAGATGATCTGTCCATTTCAGTGAGGGGGGTCTTAAAGTCCCCTATTATTATTGTATTATTGTCAATGTGTTTCTTTGATTTTGCTAGTTGGTTTATATAATTGGCAGCTCCCATGTTAGGGGCATAGATATTTAAAATTGTTAGATCTTCTTTTTGGACAGACCCTTTAAGTATGATATAGTGTCCCTCCTCATCTCTTATTTTAGTCTTTAGCTTAAAATCTAATTTATCTGATATAAGGATTGCCACCCCAGCTTTCTTTTGATGTCCATTAGCATGGTAAATGGTTTTCCACCCCCTCACTTTCAATCTGGAGGTGACTTTGGGTCTAAAATGAGTTTCTTGCAGATAGCATATCGATGGATTTTTTTTCCATTCATTCTGATACTCTGTGTCTTTTTATTGGGGCATTTAGCTCATTTACATTCAGGGTAACTATTGAAAGATATGAATTTAGTGTCATTGTATTGCCTGTAAGGTGACTGTTACTGTATATTGTCTCTGTTCCTTTCTGGTATGTTACTTTTAGGCTCTCTCTTTGCATAAAGGACCCCTTTCAATATTTCCTGTATGGCTGGTTTGGTGTTTGCAAATTCTTTTAGTTTTTGTTTGTCCTGGAAGCTTTTTATGTCTCCTTCTATTTTCAGTGACAGCCTAGCTGGATATAGTATTCTTGGCTGCATATATTTCTCATTTTTGTTCTCTGAATATATCATGCCAATCCTTTCTCGCCTGCCGGGTCTCTGTGGAAGCCTGCTGCCATTATAATATTTCTACCATTTTATGGTAGAGGGGTACCTCTTGTCCTGAGCTGCTTTCAGGATTTTCTTTTTTTCACTGAGACTTATAAGTTTTACTATTAGATCATGGGTTGTGGACCTATTTTTATTGATTTTGAGATGGGTTCTCTGTGCTTCCTGGATTTTGATGCTTGTTCCCTTTGCCAAATTCAGGAAATTCTACGCTATAATTTGCTCTAATATACCTTCTGCTCTTCTTTCTCTCTTCTTCTTTGGGAATCCCAGTTATTCTATTATTGTTTCTTTTAGGTACCACTGATCTCTGAAATTTCCCCCTTGTGGCCCAGTAGTGGTTTGCCAGCTCTTTCTCAGCTTCTTTATTCTCCATTATGGTCTTCCATATCACTAATTCTCTCTTCTGCCTCATTTATCCTAGCAGTAAGAGACTCCATTTTTTAATTGCGCCTTATTAATAGCTTTTTTGATTTCAATTTGGTTAGATTTTAGTTTTCATTTCTCCAGAAAGGGATTCTCTAGTATCTTCCATGCTTTTTTCAAGCCCGGCTAGCACCTTGATAATCGTCATTCTGAACTCTAGTTCTGATATATTACTAATGTCCATACTGATTTGGTCCCTAGCTGTTGGTACTGCCTCTTGTTCTTTTGTTTTGATGTGAGTTGTTCTGCCTTGTCATTTTATCCAGATAAGAATAGATGAATGGGGGCGCCTGGGTGGCTCAGTGGATTAAAACCTCTGCTTTCAGCTCAGGTCATGATCTCAGGGTCCTGGGATCGAGCCCCGCATCGGGCTCTCTGCTCAGCAGGGAGCCTGCTTCCCCCTCTCTCTCTGCCTGCCTCTCTGTCTACTTGTGATCCCTCTCTCTCTGTGAAATAAAAAAATAATCTTTAAAAAAAAAAAAAAGAATAGATGAATGACAGAACAAAATACTAAAAGGTTAGTAATAACCCCAGAAAAATATACACTAACCAAATTAGAAGAGACCTGAAACCAGAGGGGGAAGAAAGGAGTTAAATACATACACACACATATATAATATATATATATATTATATATGTATGTATACACCAGTCTAATATATATATATATTCTAGACTCGTGTATAAAGCAGAGCCACACACTTGATTTTGGGTGTATTTTGGTCTGTTAGAAGAAACTGCCCCCCAGAATTTTAAAGAAAGAAAAACTTACATATATACAAAAATAAGGGTAAACACAATGAAGGGATGGAATATGACTGTAAAAATAAAAATTAAAGAAGATTCTAGAAAAAAGAATTGAGAAGATAAGAAGTTGGTTGAAAAAAGAAAAAGAAAAAAAAAAAAAAAGGAAAGAATGTGACCAGGCTAGAGACTAGAACAAAGTCATGCACTAGATTTAGGGTATATTTTGATCTATTAGAAGGAACTGTATCCCAAAATTTAAAGAAAGAAAAACCTATTTACGAAAAATAAGGTTAAATACAATGAAGGGATAGAATATGACATAACAATGAAAATTTAAAAAGATTTTTTAAAGATGTTGATCAGATAAAATATTATTAAAAATGTTAAGAATGTTAAAATAGGAAAGAGGAAAAATTTAAAAAATAGAATAAGAATAAAATAAAATTAAAAATAATATTGAAAAATTAAAGAATCATGTAAAAAAAGCCATGAATTCTAGGTGTTATATTCCCATGGCTCTGATGTTTTGCAGTTCTCATTGATTGGTGAACTTGGTCTTGACTGGATGTTCTTGTTGATCTTCTGGGAGAGGGGCCTGTTGCATTGATTCTCAAATGTCTTTGGGTGAGGAGGAATTGCACTGCCCAGGCCAGGGGCCAGGTTAAGTAATATGCTTGGGTTTGCTCTCAGTAGCTTTTGTTTCCTGAGTGCTTTACGTACAGCTTTGAAGGAGGAGAATGAAAATTACAGCCTTCCAATCTCCTGCCTGGAGGATCTGAGAGCTCAGGGCCCCACTCCTCAGTGTACCCTCAGAGAAAAGCTGTCAATCACTCCCATCTCCTGGGTCTCTGGCCACACTCCATGCTCATCCAACCTGTGACTGAGTGTTTCTATCTCTAGTGCATGGCCCTGTTTGGAATCTCCAAACCCAGCAGATTTCTACAGTGTGATCCTGCACCAAACCTCCTAGAGGAGGAAGGAGGAAGTCTTCCCAGATCTGCCACTTGTGAGGCCCCTGCTTGAAGAGCCGTGCCCGACTGTGCCTTGGATCATGGTTTAAGGTAACCCTGAATTGAGAGCCCCCTCAGCTTCATCTCTGCAGCCAGCTTTCCCACTTCCCTACCTGGGAGCTCTGCTGCACTCAAGCACCCTGGGTCTTTCTGTGACCCCATGGGTCCTGAGACCACCATGTCCCCTGAGGGCTCCACCCCCAAACCCCTTAGCCTCTGGAGTGAGGTCCATCAGTGGAGCATACTTCTAAAAGTTCTGTTTTTGCACTCTATGGCTCTACTGCTTGCTGGAAGCCAGCCCCTCCCTCCGTGGTCTCTCTTCCAGTATATCACCTCAGATTCACTTCTCTGCACATCCTACTTTTCAGAAAGTGGTCAATTTTCTGTTCCTAGAATTGCTGCTCTTCTTCTCTTTAATCACCCATTGAGTTTGTAGGTGTTCAGAATGGTTTGATAACTATCTAGCTGACCTCCTGGGACCTGATGATATTTAGGACTCCTACTCCTATGCCATCTTGCTCCTCCCAAGTTTTATTTTCTTGTGGTCCCTTTATCTGGTTTGGTGTCAAGGTAAGACTAACATCATCAAGTGAATTGGGAAGTGTTCAGTTCTCTGCTTTTGGAGGCATTTTTGAAAGATTGGTATTAAATATTCCTTAAATGTTTGCTAGAACTCAACTGTGAAGCCATCTGGACCTGGGCTTTTCCTTGTGGGAAGTTTTTTAGATGACTAATTCAAAAATATGTTATTTAGGACTATTTTGTTATTTTATTTCCTCTTGAGTCATTTTTGTTAGTTTGTGTCTCTAGGAATTTGTCTGTTTCATCTAAGTTATCTAACTTGTGGGCATGTAATTTTTCATAGTATTTCCTTATCTTTTTTCTGTTTGTAGTAATGTTTCTTCTTCCTTTTTCCCCCCAAATATGTTTATTTTATTTTTTCAATGTTACAAGATTAATTGTTCATGCACCACACCCAGTGCTCCATCCAATACATGCCCTCCTTGATACCCACCACTGGGCTTGCCCAACTCCCACCCCTTCCCCTCCAAAACCCTCAGTTTGTTGCTCAGAGTCCACAGTCTCCTATGGTTTATTGCTCCCTCCAATTTTCCCCCATTCACCCTTCCTTTCCTTCTCTCAATATTTCTTCTTTTATTCCTGATTTTGGTACTTTAAGTTCTCTCTTTTTTTCTTGGTTAGTAGAACCAAGTAGTTAGCTAAAGCTTTATTAATTTTGTTGATCTTTTCAAAGAACCAACGGTTTCATTGATTTTCTTTAGTTTTCTATTCTCTATTTTGCTTTTTTCTTCCACATTTTTAAAAATAATTTCTGTTTGTTTTACATTTAATGTGCTCTTATTTTTAGTTTCTTAAGGTGAAAGATTATTCACTTAAGACCTTTATTCTTCTCTAATGCAGTCATTTACAGCTACAAATTTCTCTGTAAGCACTGCTTTAGTTGCATCCCATAAGTTTTGGTATATTGTATTTCCACATATTTATAAACTCAAAAATTTTCCTGATGTTTTCTAATTTTATTCCATTTTGGTGAGGGAACAAATTTTGTATGATTTCATTCCTTACAGGTTTATGGATGGTTGTCGTATGACCTAACATATAATTTATCCTAGAGTATGTTCTATGTACATGTGAAAATAAAGTAGATTTTACTGTTGTTGGGTGGAGTGTTCCATAGATGTCTATTAGGTCTATTAGTTTATAGTATTCTGGTGTTCATAAGGGCTATCCTTTAATGATTTTGAACTATATTTTTGAGTTTTCTTAGAGATTTTTCTAGGACATGTTATGTCTTAATCTATCAGATTTATGCTACTTTAATTTCAATGAAATAGAGAAAATTTACTCCTCTTTGGCTATATTATCCCTTCCATTTTTGTGCTATCATCATTATTTATGTCTGTATATGTTATAAACCCCAAAATACATTTTTAAAATTATTATTTTATAAATTTTATGTTTTAAAGAAGCTGAGAGAGGAAAGGAAAACAAGTATATATTTATAGAATTTGCCACATCAATCTTCTCTGTTTTTAGTTCTCTTCATTGCTTCCTATAGATTTGAGTTACTGTCTGGTGTCATTTCCTTACTGTTATAGCTGTGTTCTCACTCACCTCCTTTGTACTCTTATTGTCAAAAATATCACATTTCAATAGTATATAGGATTAACAATACTATTATGTCCATATTGTTTATACATTTGCTTTTAGAATCTGTTAAGGGAAAAATATGCATTTATGCTGCCTTTTAAAAATTGCCTACTTTATTATGTGACACTCATTTTGTTTTGCTTTTTTTTCTTTTCAATTGGATTCAAATTATCTTTGGTGTCACTTACTTTCAGCCTGAAGAGCTTTAGCATTTCTTGTAAGGTGGTATGCTAGTAACAAATTCTCTCAGTTTTTGTTTTGCTTTAATTTTGAGTTCAGTTTTACTTTGTATTTGCCTTCATTTTTTAAAAGATTGTTTTGCTTGATATAAGATTCTTGGTTGACAGTTAATTTCCTTTCAATACTTAGAATATGTCATCCTACTGCCTGTGGCCTTCATTGTTTCTATTGAAAGCTGTTAATTGTATTTGGTAGAGTTTGTATATGTATATGTACATAATGCACACAAGTCATTTTTTTCCTCTGGTATATGATACACATTTGAGTCATTTTTTCCTCTTTTCCTGTTTTTCTTTTGTTTTCATTTTTCAACATTTTGAGTATATTATGTGTCTAGATGTGTAACCCCTTATGTTTTTTCCTATTTGGAGTTCATTTAGCTACTTGAATATGTAAAGTAATCTTTTTCATTAAATTTGGGAAGTTTTCAGCCATTATTTCTCTGAATATTAATTCCTGGTTCTTTCTTTTATTTCTTCCTACTGTCCTCATCTGTAGGCTGATGTGATTCATAGTGTCTCAGATTTCTCTGGAGCTTTTTTCATTTTTCTTCATTTTCTTTTCTTCTGATTGCATATTCTCTACCCATCTATCTTCAAGTTCACTGATTCTTTTTATTGCTAGCTTAAATCTACTATTGAGCTGCTCTGGTGAATCATTCTTTTCAGTTATTTTTCTCTTCCACTCCCAAATTTACATTTTTTTAAAATTTCTATTTATTTTTTGTTAAAACATTGTCATTGTACTTTATGTTTTTAAACTATATATTCCATTAGATGTTTGAATGTATTTTGTAATAGCTGCTTTGAAATTTTTCTGTGAGTTCAACATCTGAGTCTCCTTCAAGGAGATTTCCATTGCCTACATCTTTTCTTATGAATAGGTCATACTTTCTTTTGTCTTTGTATATCTCATACTTTTCTGTTAGAAAATAGACATTTTAGATAATATATTGTAGCAGTTCTGGATAATAGTTCTCCATGGGGATTGTTCTTACGGTTATTTGCTTGTTTATTTATTTAGTGACTTGACTAGACTAGTTCAGTGAAGTCTATGTCTCTTGGAACACGTCACTGATGACATTTGATGCCATTCCTTCAAAGGTACCATTTTTGGCATGCATATAATCTTCCTGTCTGTCAGGGATAGCTATGAATTTAGCCAGGCAACCTTTGACTATTTCCTCCCCTTAAGTTTCTAGCTGATCTGCCTCTATTTGTATCACATTCAGTTCTTAACCTCTACAACTTGTTGATGATTCCTTCCTTCCTTCCTTCCTTCCTTCCTTCCTTCCTTCCTTCCTCCCTCCCTCCCTCCCTCCCTCCCTTCCTTCCTTCCTTCTTTCTTTCTTTCACAATTCTCTGATATACAGTCTTGTCTGATTGCAGTTAAGTCCCTTGACAGAACCTGAGAGATTCCAATCTTAGAAGCTAAATTTGACCCTTACCTGGTAGAACCTCTGTAACATGAAGTGAGAGTTGAGTGTGATGAGCCACTCTCCACTGGCTGCCTTACCTGAATTGTCCCTATTGAGTAGGATATGAGGGTTGGGGAGATGGTAGGAAGTAGGGCTGACTTCTTGCTGATGCTTCAACCATGTGCAAATCTTCCACAACCCAGAACATGAGGGGTTGGGATCTGCATATATTTACTGTCTGGTGACTCTACCCAAAACAGATCTTTGTCTTAAGAAGATGGAAAAAAGGGGTGCCTGGGTGGTTCAGTGGGTTAAGCATCTGACTTAGGCTTGGGTCATGATATCAGGATCCTGGGATCTAGCCCAAGTTGGGCTCCATGCTCAGGGTAGTCTGCTTCTCTGTCTCTCCTTCCCCTTCCCTTTCCCTCTCTCATACTCTCTCTCTTCCCCTCTCTCATACTCTCTCTTAAATAAATAAATAAATAAATAAATAAATAAATAAATAAATAAATAAATAAAATCTTTAAAAAAATATGGAAGATATCGGACCTGCCACTTGACTGCTGAAATTATTGGTATAGCTCTCCAAAACTAAAGGGTTGTTCTTGAAAGAATTGCTTTCTTCACCAACAGCCTCTCTCCAGATATTTCCTGCCTAGTGGAATTTGGAGTGGATGAAAAGCACTGTTCCTCTATCTACTCAATATCCACTGTTCTAGTCTATCCACTCAATATCAGTCATTCACAGAAGATGGGATCTTCTGATGTTCACCTGCTGCCAAACTACCCAGAATGGCAATTCCACCTGAGAGATCTGAGGTAGATGGAAACTGATCTTGGTTGCTAAGTCCACTGGAACCATTACTCTACAGGGCAGATGGGAGTAGTTTCCAGCCCAAGGCCATCTCCTCTCTGTGTTCTTACTGAATTTCTGTAGATTTTATTGAATAAATGCTTTTCAGTTTGCTGCATGCCCTTTGATCTAGCTCCAAAGATTTTGAATGATTTTCTGATAATTTTAACCAGCTTAATACATATCTCTTTCTGAGCTATTTTTTTCCCCTATGTATTTTTCAACTCTTCACCACCTGCTTTGGTACTTTTTATTTAGTTTTACAATCTTACTGGACTTTAAATAGCCTCGTTGTTTTTAGTCAGGCTTTGGTTGGCTCTCTCTTTTTCTTACAAATATGACTGATTAATGCCATTTGTATTAATTAATTAGTCCTCTTTTTAGCAATTGTAATAACTGTGCTTGCCTTAAGTCATGTTTATACTTCTAAATATACTCTACTGATTGGTTCCTTTGTGTGAAAGTCCTCATATTTTATTTGTGGATTCATTTGGACCATTCTACCAAATGTAACCTTTATATCAAAATATCACACCACAGTAGTTCCCATATATATTAATCAATCTTATGAAATAGTTTATCTTTTGGATCATTTTTACTTTGTATCATTTTTAGGAAAGAAATTATCTTCTCAACACTACAATGCTATTTTGATAACTTCTCAGTACCAATTTTTCTGCTATATTATTATATTCAGATTAGCAATTTAGATATAAGTTTTCACAATGTCATTAATTTGCTAACATATTATCTTTAAATTGAATTAATTCATTAATTCAGTGCATATTGATTTATTTTTTTTACTAAATTAGGCATTCTCATTATTTTTTTGTTTGCCTGTATTTCAAAACTTCAAAATAAAAAGGTGATAATTTATAAATTAGATTATTATAAACTAAGATTATTATTATTATTTTTTTAAATTAATTTTTATTAACATATAATGTATTATTTGCTCCAGGGTACATGTCTGTGAATCTTTGGGCTTACACATTTCACAGCACTTAACAGCACATACCCTCCCCAATGTCCACAACCCAGCCACCCTATCC